>APFE030048963.1:4854-15524 GCA_000404065.3 Pinus taeda | reverse complement strand
GTTAGACCTTCTATATTATGCCTTCTCTTACTCATTTTCATGGTTGGACTCTAGAGGGAGAAGCTCTATTGTATTTTTGACTTGTATTTCTGCAATTTGAGGAAAGGAAGGCCAGGGTTTTGCAGACTTCATTGTGGATTCTTGTGGATTATTATGTTGATGGTGTGTTTCCTACTTGTCATTGTAAGTGTGTTTATGTGTTCCATTTCTTAATCTCTTGCTTCTATTTAAACAAAAGAAGTGATAAAGTTTGAATACATGCATGCCATGCTCAGCTTTCAATTTTGTTTAAATTTTATGTTTTCCCCCGTCTAGAGAGGATTCAAATTCATTTTTGCCCTCTTTAGCTTTCCTCCTTTCTTCTTTGATCATCTATTTCAGACTAAAGGCATCAGCATAGATTCCTACCTTGCCCCAAGGAATCACCTGCAAAAACTGAGCTCAAACCGCACCCTGAATTGCACTCCCTCCAATTGCCACCAAAAACCCAAAAACTCTAAACCAACCCCCCATATCAATTTACTAGCCTAAAATCCTTGTTCCTAATTGGTCAACTCATCCTATTGACAAAATCCAGCGAGTTTTGACCCGAGAGAGCCTTCTCATACCTCGTAGGGCTAGCTACGAGGTGAAATGGTTTGATGTAGCCTTGAGAGTTTGTCTATCTCAGCCTAGGTGAATTCCAAGCGCTAACAGCATACATGGCCATCACTGTAATGGGAAGCGTGTGGTATCTCCTTGTTCCATATGACGAGGAATAGAGATCTCTTTAGTGACTTTGAGGAGAAAGACGTCAAGAAGAACATAGAGTTTGGAGATGATGGGAGGTATAGCATGACCGACATCATTACAATTACCTTTCAAAGGGAGTCTGGATCTCCTCTCATAATCACAGATGTGATGTATGTTCCTGGACTAAAGAAGAATCTTGTTTCTGTTGTGGTATCGGAAGACCATGGCTTCGATGTGATATAGGAAAGGTTTTCCTTAGACACATTTCCATGGGACAAGTGAAACATATCAGTGTGCGATTCAAGAATCTGTATTCTCTCAAGGTTGAAGATGCATGCAAATCCTTGAGAAGCAAGGCAAAGGCTAGAGACTTGGTGGTGTTAGAGTCGGTCTTGTCAGTCCTCTGTCAGATATCAAAACTCTTTTTGCATTTTTAGGTGTCTCGCTCCATTCACTCAACTGCATTCCGCTAGGGGGCATGCCATAATTTGACGGAAAAGGTCTTGTTAGTCATTTCCCCTCATGTCTGGCACCTACTGGCTTAGGTCCTTTTCATCAATGATCACTAAAGTCCATGACAGTCAATGTTTGATCTTTTAATGGACAAGAGTCATTTTCAGTCATTAGGTCCAGGGATTAGTCAATTTGGTCTTCAACCAGGTCCAATAAAGCCATGCAGGCCAGAGGGAGGCCCTTACAAGGTTATGATTTAAAGATTTGCATCGTCATGTTGACAGATTACGACTGTTCTTCAAAACTCTGTTTTGAAGAAAAGTCAAACAGTGTGTCATTTGTGATAATTTTAAAAAAAGTTTCCAGTTGATCTCTTCAGGTGCAGTCATGGTTTCCTTGTCAAATGCCATGCCATGCAACCCCTGCAAAAGTGCCAAAAATTTCATCATTTTAGCTAAAAATTCAAAGGGAAAAGTGAAATACAAGGTTGAATTAAATCGGGAAAAGTGCCAAAACAAAACATAACCAAAGTGGGTTTTGAAGAAACAAAAATCAAACCCATGACTCCAAGTGTCTTTATAAAGAATTTCCACAAGGAACAATGTCATTTTGCACACCAAGGTTAGAGAGAAACATTGCAAAGTGATTGTGAGAAGCTAGCACGCGTTTTGAGTGATGTTGGAGGTGTTTTCACAGGCGCGGCGCACAGGGCGCGACCCTACAGTGTTAAATTAACACGGGCACCACGCACACAAAGGGCGCGGCGCACTGGGAATGCTGCGCGGCGCACACCCACAAAGGCTTGGTTTGGCTCCAAATTTGCAACAAATCGATTTGAATCCCTTCCAATTGACAGGTAGGGTCGACATCTCGGTCGCTCATATATTTTTGTGAATTTGATGGTGGTTTATGGCCATTTATAGTTGCAATAAAAACTCCTAAACCCTACCACTTGAAATCATCAAAACCATTGCTCTCAGGGTTGCAAATTTGATTGTGTTGATGCCAAGGTTCCTCCTCCCTTTCACCTTTCCCTTCTTTCCATTGTTCCCTTCCCCCCTATTCCATTTTTCCTATCTTTCCCTACCCTAAAACGTTACTAAACCCCTATTCCCTATCCCCTCCACTCATTTGTCAATGTAAAACCCCCAAATCCTACCTTATAAAATCCCCAAACCCTCCTACATGTCCCTAAACAAAATTTCTCCCCATAATCCCTAATCCCATCATCTTATTCCCCTTCCTAACAGTCCCTTTTGCATTGTTCCCCTTGGTGGCAGAGATCATAACAACACATAGTTTCATACCATCATCAAAGGGCAGTCCAAGCACAGTCCATATACAACAGTCATGGCATCTGAGCATTCATCGGAGTATGAAATGGAGACCCAAAGTGATTCATCCTCGAAAGAACAGGCTCCTCGGAGACATCATAAAAGTGGCAAACATGTTAGGGATGAACCAACCACCCTCACAGAATTGCAGGCCTGCCCTCTTGCTATGTCATGTTTCCAGCATCTGTCATGTTTGGAGTTTTGTCAAAAGGTGGCTAGTGTTCGAGTTCATCATGAGTTGGCCTGTCTTTTTGTGCTTCACTTACATGGAGATCACTCTATCTTAGCCGGGGTCACCTTCACACTGACACCTGAAACTGTCTCATTAGCAACCGGCATACCGAACGTTGGAGAACCATGGCACAAGAACCAGAAGGTTGATCGGCAGCATTATGAGCCATACATTAAGGCCAGTTTCTTAAGGCAGCTCAAAAGGGTCTTTCCATTCCGATATTTGAAACATGAATATGCTCCATTAATGAAGTTGATCATGAAATATTTCAGTTGTGAGGGGAGGTTCTCTCGTTTATATGCCTATCACATCAAGTTGCTCATGCATTTTACCAGGGTACGGATGATGAACATCCCATATTTCATTTGCAGGAACATAGAGAGGATGAACACCTTCATGCATCACAAAACCCCTTAGCAACAACTTAACAGTGTTTATCATTTTTCTCTTATTAAGATTTTGGTGGTTCATCAGCTGGGATTACAAGGCATTACTTGGGATGATTTCATCTCCCATGAACTCTTCAGCACTTCACAGGTATTATCAGAGGTTGAACATGAGATAGGTGGTCCTTCTCATCAGTAAGCACCATGAGACCGCTACTATGCCGGTATTCATCATCTATCAGAGAGGCAGTAGACATTTGTTTGCAGCAGCGAAGCGAGTGCTATCTCCACCCGGGGTGGAAGGGGCCTCGCTTTTGACATCGGCAACACAGGTACAGGACAAGGGCAAGAGGCCCATGCATGACAAGGGGCCATCAGGTGAATGAGAGGCCGACTTCATCCTCATTCATGATGATGATACAAATGTGGAGAGTGCCAAACTTAGGAGGACCATCCAGGAGCAACAAACGGAGATCCAAGCCTTATCTCTCAATTTGGAGAGGGCTAAGTGGATTATCAGGTACTTGGAGCAGAGGAATAAACAGATCGAAGACCAGCAGGAGATCATGGAGCTACAAAACATCCGCGAGAATCACCAATCTGCCAAACGTAGGAGGATTGAGCTCACTCCATTAGAGCAAGATATTAACAATGACCGAGAGTCTTGGCTCGAGTGGATCAACATCCACCTTGAGAGACTGCTGGAGAAGGCCGACAAGGAGAAAACACTATTGAAGCGGATGGCTTGTCACTACAGGGCACGAAACATGAGTTCAAAGGCTCGGGTAAGGAATTTGAAGGCGAAATTGAGGAGAGCGACAAAAAGAAAAAAGAGGCAAAAAGATCAAGATCGGCTCCGAATCTTGGTTGAAGCTTCTGTGGCCCAGAATAACACTTCATAGAGAACCTCGAGCCCAAATTTCAAAAAATTTGGGGCAATTTTGGTCATTTGACAAATTTTTGTGCACAAAACAGGGTTTTCTCCCTCTGTGTCGCGCCACTGGCGCGGAGCTTATAATAGGGAGCTCCAAATCACAAAAGGTTTGCATTTTTGGATTTAGCATGAAAAATCATGACTGTTGGTGCATGTCCAAGAAGTTTGGGCAAGTTTTGAGTCCCCAGGAGGTCAAAAACACTGAAAAAATGACCTCTCTGCCCCTATTTTGACACACAGGAAGCAGTCTTGGGAGATTGAAGTTTTGGAGGGGCAAATGAGCAGCAAATTCAGAAATTCCACTTGGGTTGGAAAGTACACAGGCAGGGCTTTCTAACAAGCACACTTGGGCACAATTTGGACTTCAGCAGGTACCTCACAATTGCCTCCAAAGTGGAGCGGCGCATATCGTTTTGGGCGCGGCGCACAGAGACCCAAAGGCCAAAATCACTTTCGCTCCGCGACATTTCAATTCACGACTTTCTCCAAGTGGGCCCGCTCATTTACACTACATTTTTTCTAGCACCTAAGGCAAATTTTAAAAAGTATTTACACTAAAGGTTGGCTTCTATCCAAGTGGCAAAGGAAGGCGAGCAGTCACCCACCAATCTATGCTACAGTTTTGTCTTTTTTGTAACGTTGCACCTGTCACTAATGGTTGGCTTTCCATTTCCATTTGTAATGATTTGAAAAACTCCCCAACTGTGGGTCGTTCCATTTCCCAACGGAAAAGTCTATGTATTGTATGTAAAACCATTTGCAAAGGGTTGGTTGTAATTTCTGGGAGACTATGTGAGAGAAGCTCAGTTACTCATTGTATATTTTGACAGAGAATTAATGAAAGGCAACAACTCTGGTTCATGAGATCCATGTGGTGTGAGTGTAGCAAATGTATTCTCTTTCTGTTTCATATGTATTTCGTTATGTTTCACAGTTCATTCATATTCATTTCCAGTGAAATTTTCTAAGTAAGATAAGGTAGAATTCATGTTTATTGCTCTGCCTGTGGGAAAGTTTCACGTTCTATGTTCTTCTTCTGTTGAAAGGGATTCATGTGTTTATGCCCTTTTCACACTCCTAAACAATCTTTCCATTTTGCATTATTTCAAATTTAATTGCTAGACTTTCCGCCTGTCTTGCCTCACGAAGTAATCTGTGCCTTTGTGTTAAATTCTCTGCTCATGCTGTTTGTTGGTCCTATACATCCCAAAAACTCAGTCATTTATAAAAAATTGCCTCTTGTATCCATATTTATTTACCTAGCCTAAAATCAATATTCGCTGTAAGTCATCTCAGACCATATCGTTTATTTATTCACCGAGCGTGACACGGAGAGAGCCCTCTCCTCTTCTGGTAGGGCTAACTAACAAACTGAGCGTGATTTGTGGTTACCCTGAATTTTGCCTTCCTTCAGCCTAAGGCAGATTTAGGTGCTAATAGGTGGTTGAGAGGGAGAGTGAATTACCTCTCAACATGCAGCCTCAGAATGTTATGGAGCATCCACAATTAGAGAAGCAAAGAGGAGACCGAGTGGAGAGACCCACTCAAGCAGAGAAGAAGTAGCCTCAGAAAGTTGTGGAGAAACCACAATTAAAGAAGCAAAGAAGAGACCAAATGGAGGCATCCACTAAAGTTGAAACCTCTAGTAGAGGGAAATTTCGAGCCAAGTGGGCAGAGGGAGCTCATGCAACGATACCTCCAGGTGAGAGGTGGGGTGATTTGAAACCTTAGTCCAATAGTTTCAGAAATTTGGGCAGGGTCCATTGAGATGTTTTATCTCATGGATCATTACCTTGCTACGGGATCCCATAGTACATAATAATAGGATGTCTCAGTGGCAGTTGATGCAGTCAGATTTCAGAGGGTCAAAGGTAGAGACTCGCAACATTCAGATACTGGGGAGCACAGAGTAGAGTTGACAATAGTGTAGATGGCACATAGTAGAGTTGACAACAATGTAGATGGCACAGAGGCAGAGTGAGCAAAAGCGCAAAGTTTTTATTGGACAGAGGCAGAGCTAATAGCAGTTAGAGACTCTAGTGACAGATGCATCATACTGATTCAAATTATTATTATTATTTTTTTTTTTTTCCAGAAGTTGCAGCAACAACAACACTAGAGAGAAGTGTTGCACACAGAACATTCCAAAGGTACCAGATTGGGATAGATTTGAATTCCTTTCTTATTGACAGGGAGTTTTGAAAATAGCAACAAGAAATGTTAAAAATAACATCAAGAAAATTTAGTTTAATTTGTCCTTCAATTACATTGTAATTCTATTATCATAGCAGCTTGTAGCAGTTAAC
Organism: Pinus taeda; assembly: GCA_000404065.3. Lineage (NCBI taxonomy): Eukaryota > Viridiplantae > Streptophyta > Pinopsida > Pinales > Pinaceae > Pinus > Pinus taeda. The sequence goes on along the minus strand of APFE030048963.1, from coordinate 9,147 downwards.
TAAGTTAAGTTGACTTAGTTGGCTTAGTAAATTCATGTTGGTAGTCTATCTAGAGTCATGTATAATGATCCCTAAATTTTAGGGGCCCAAGTTGAGTTCTTTTGAGTTGTAATAAGATAATTGAGTCTAACTTAGTTATAGTGAGTTAAACTAGTTCAAATTGTTGGAGGAACTAGTAGGAGGTCTAGTAGTGGGGACAGGCCACAATGCATCTTCATTTCCACACTAATTAACTAAATATTCACTCATAAAAAACTTATGCATGTTAGTTTAGAGGAAGACCCAATTGATATTAGAGTTCAGGGGCAATGTACTATCAATTGTATAATTTTCCAAGTTGTACAGATGGTGCATGCAATCAGTTGAAGGCCTATGATGGATTGCGTAGTCATGGGTGGAGAATTTCCTAATTAAATACGGGCTAATTCTCTCAAGAATTGCGCAAAGAAGTAGGGGCTTGACATGCAACAAAATTGGCTGAGTGTTGGCTTGTGAGGCAGAGAGATAGATTATACTAGTGCAGGAATTGTTTGGGTTGAACAAGCATTGTATTTTCTTCTCAGATCTTCTAGTTAATGCAATATAGATAGTTGAGGTTTTTAGTAGTTTGTTTACCCAAATAAATATTTTGTTATGTGCGATTGATATTCTTCCTTTTATGCTTATTATTTTCATCGATCAATTTTGGTTTCCGCTGAAGAGTAGAGTAGATTCTTGTCTTGTGTTTTAGCATATCACATAAGCTCTTGAATCTACAAGTAAAATTCTACACTATGCAATTAATATGTTGATTCAATTTATGAATGAACCTTTCCATGCACATTGGATCACTGCCAAACACATTTTGAGATATTTGCATGGTACGATCACAATTGGTCTGAGATATTATGCCATAAATGTTCAACTTCATGGATGCACCGATGTTGACTGGGCATAAAACATTGTCGAAAGGAAGAGTACATCCAGATGTTGTTTTAGCCTTGGATTTGCCATGATATCTTGGATGAGTATGAAGAAGAAGTCTGTAGAATTGAGTACCGTCGAGGCAAAGTATATTGCCACTAGCATGGCTATCTGCGACGCGGTTTGGTTGAGGAAGCTATTTGGAGAGCTATTTGAGTAGGTCCTAGACACTACAGTGATATATTGTGACAACAAGAGTTGGATATGTCTAGCAGAGGATCTTGTATTTCATGACAAGTCCAAGCTCATAGAGATTCGATATCACTTCATTTGAGACATGGTGGACAGAGGAGCCATTAGACTCCATCACTTATTGACAAATGAGAAAATTGCAGATATTCTCACCAAGGTTTTTCCGAAAGGTAAGTTCTTGGTCTTCATAGAGAAGCTTGGACTTATGGATGTGACCCCTCCTAATAAGGGGCATCGTTGATCGAGGACACTAAGCCAACTCTTACCCCCTGTTTGAGCTCCCAAGGTGTGGAATTGAGATGAAGGCTCCTAGGGTTGAGGGATCTCTAGAAAATAGGGTATCACCTCTATTTGTTACGCATAAGGTTGGAGATGTTGCTACCATATCTTGGTATTTGTAGAGTATACACCAGTTGGCATCATACCCACAAGCCAGGCTTGTTGGGATTGTCCCACCCCGTCAGGCCAACGAGTTGAGGAGGCTCTGGGCATGTGATCCTTATCTTTTGGTAAGTCGAGTATCTAGCCCAAGCTAGGATTATGATGTAGGTGTTCTACCACATGAATCTTGAGGGTCATTGTTGGGAAGATTGGTAGGCAATAGGATGGGTTGAGATGTGCTCCCCTATATCACCTTTTACTCGATATGGGGTTGGAAATATTTAGCTCCCCCATGATATTCCAGTTTGATATGTACTCCCCAATGTGGTTTCAGATTGAGATATGCTCTCCAACGATGTAAAGGGTGTTAGCTTTAGCTCCCCAATTCTTCTTCTTCTTTAGATTCAAGAATGTTTCAACAGATAGATTTGAGTGGAGATGCGACATGATATGATGACAAGATGACATGTTGAGCGATGGTCAAATATTAACAAGTGGATTTCTCCCTAATTGAAAGGGAGTGTTAAATTATGAAATATGGTCAAATTCCACTTTGGAAAAATCATTTGATGGAGATGATTGGATTGAATTCCTCTTTTCGAGAGGACCAAAATCAACCTAAAGATCATCAAATTTGGATAAGGGAAAGTGTACTTATGAAGAAAAGCCCATCTATGTATATTTGGACAAGACAAACCTAAAGAAAATTGGACACCTATGGAAGCATATAAATACAAACGACCTCAAGCTTATTTGGACATCACCAAGGATCATATTATTGTCTTCTTCATTGATTGGTTCTCGCAATTCTGAGGTTGGGACAACAACAACAAAAAGTTTGCAAAAGTTTGAAATTACAGGGTCTGAGGCTTGCATTTTTTTTTAGGGTTTTTGGGTTATAGTCATTGGCTTGTCATAGGACAAATTAGACCACAATATCTGGCTTGCAAACATAAGGGAGTGACTATAAGCCTTTAGTTGCTCGCACAACTCCTTCTCCATGTGATTAGGGAGTTTGACTCAAATTTGACCGTTGACCGTGAACACGAAAAGTTGTCTCTAATATATTTTGAAGTTGGAAACTCATTTATGATTGTTATTGGGTTGTTTTTCTAGATGATATTGTATTAGGCTCATTGTACTCTCTGCTGAACATTTTCTGATAATCTAATAGAAGAAGAATTTAAAAGGGTTTTCCCCCTTGTGGGGTTTTTCCCTGGTCTTTAACCAAAACTAGTGTCTCTTGTACTGATGTGTTGATTGTCTCCTTTGTCATTACATTTATTATTCATATTCAATTACTGTTTATGATTGAAAATATTAATTGTTATTGGAAAGATTGCTAATTGAAGAATTGAATTGGGCTAAAGTAATTGAAACAACATAGAACAATCTAAAAATTTAACAACTGTTAGGCATTTCATTGACGTATTTTCTTTTAAGTGATCATGATAAGGCTTGCTTATACAATCCAGCCATTTGAATTCTTTCGTGTCACTGTCCCATTTCCTCCTCTTCTGCTCGTACAATGCGACCCACAGTTGTGTCACTTCCATATTGTAAAGAATGAATTTATTGATGGATTCAATTTTTGAATTCGCTGATGGAATCAAACAACATATATAGTACGTATGAGATCAAAATATGCATTAATATGAAGTTAAGTGTGAATAGTTACTATTTAGAAATTTGAAAAATGATAAGCCACTTATTCTTTATCATGCACCTCTTTCCATTCGTTTGGAGAAGCTCCCCTTCTCTTTTGTCTTCATCCCTTTTGTCACCCCAAATTGCCACACCTAGTGTGTTGTCAATATGCTTGATGTAGTCACTGACATAATATAAACACTCATACGATATATACCCCTCGGGTTTTTCCTTTTGTTGAACAAAGCTTTTCAATTTCTTCATGGACCTCTCTAAGAAGAACATCCAATGACAGGAAACCACCCCAACTAATTCAACCTCATCTACTAGGAAAATTAGAAGGTGAACCTGCAAGTCCATGAAACTCGTTGGCAGTTCCTTCTCAAACATACAAAAAATCTCAACTATCTTTTGATGCCACCATGGAAGGCTATCCATATGAATCTCCTTTGATGTGATCCAACATACAAATGCAGATAATTTAGATATGTCACATCGTAGGTCTTGGGGGAAGTCATGTTTCACACATCCATGCAAGAGCAGAGGATAATGACACTGCATAGTAAATAAGAAATTATACAAAAATTGATTATAAAATATCCTATTGTATAAAAATTGAAAAATAATAATAATATCATGTTTTTGACATACATACTCTCATAAGGCTCAAATGGTCATGCGACTTCAACCATAACAAATGGTATTCCACAGTGAAGCAACGTTGTAGTGAAGACCCATATAAAGAAGGCACCCTCACACTCATTATAACTTCCTTTGCCAAAAAAATATCATCTTTCTTTAAAAGCCATGGCACGTCGCCTTCTTTGAAAGACCAAGAGGGACTAGCCTCTCCTCTAGTTTCTTGTATTGGCCAATGTTTCGTTTTAGTTTTTGAAGAAATAAGATCTCTCCTAATAGCCAATGTGTCATTTTCTTTTGATGATATGTGCCTCCATAAATAATATGAAACATTTTTAATATATGCATGGGATCTGTTAGCGTTTGAGATTTCACCTAGGCTGAGATAGACAAACCTCAAAGCTACATCAAACCATTTCACCTCGTAGCTAGCCCTACGAGGTATGAGAAGGCTCTCTCGGGTCAAAACTC
>APFE030048962.1:33286-47538 GCA_000404065.3 Pinus taeda | reverse complement strand
GTTTGTGTGTGTGGCTAGAGACTTCTATCCACATGGACAAGATTGCGTGTGTGGTTAGTTTGTAAAGTTAGGTAAAAGGATAGTTCCAACTCATGGAAAGATCATCAATGGATGTTTGCTGACATATGGGTGATCAAGTGTCATTGGGAGGTTGCAGTAAGTTTCAGGATGGTAGACCCAACTTCCAAACTGGAACTTGGATGTTGGGTCATGCATAGTAACTCACGTCTCATCTTTACCCTGGTGAGATTGTAAAAGCAGGTAAATTTGGGGTGGGGAGTTACAAAGTGGTATCAGAGCGAGGTTGCAACACTGGACCTCAAGGTCGATGCAAATTGTTATGCATGCATGTCATTTGTATATATGTTTACCATGCATGCATGTTATCTCTATATTGTTATGGTTAAGATATCCATGTATGTGTTGGTATGCTTGTGATGTTGTATTATGCTAATATGAATTGGCTTGTGAAGATGCAATAGTCTCTTCAACAAAAAGTTGAGGTAATTCTTTTGATTATGCTTTTATTTATCTAACAATGACATACTGGAGGAAATACAAGACCAAGGGATGAAGAAAAGAATAGTTTAGTACAGTTCATATGACTCCCCATACAGGTCGAAAGAGACATTGGTGTGATGGGAGAGACTAGTTGAGCAGCAGAGAGAGGGAGACTCTCCTGATTTAGCATATACATTGAAAAGTTTGAAGGTAGAGATCATAAGTTGCAAGGTAGACAATGAGAGGTTGATTGAAGCATAAGAAAGGCTTGCAAAATCTCAAGAAAAGCATGTCGAGGTTAATGCAACCATCCTCTAAAGACCTTTAAATTCGTAGAAGCAGGGACAACTCAGGATCAATCATGGGGATAGAAAGGAAGAAAATACTAATGATGCAAATGGAAGCAAGTTGTAGAAAAGGTACAAAATAAAATGTGATGATATAGTAAAGAGTGGCAGATCTTTGAGGACAACTAATAAGTGGGCTAGTACTCATGGATTTTTTTCTAACTCTACTTCCAGGAGACATCATCATCATCAATGCTAATATCATTATAGCACGAGTGATAAAGGAGTACTTTTGAGAAGAGTTAAAGAAAGCTAAGCCTCCTACCTTTGATGGTGAGTAGACAAAGTCAGAAGATGTAGAAAAATGGTTGCTTGGGATGAGGAAATTATTTTGACTTCATGATTACTCTAATAATATGAAAGTCGAGGTAACTACCTTCAATCTCAAGGGATAAGAAAATATATAGTTTGAATATGGAAATCATGTTAGAGGTATCAGGGAAGAGGAGCTGATTTGGGAATAATTTGAAAGGCTCTTCAGGAATAGGTGCATGTCTGAGAGGTATTATGATGGAAAGGCTAAGGAATTCTATGAGCTCAAGATGGGTTCCATGAAAAATGAAGAATATACAACCAAATTTGTAGAGATGTTTAGATATGTGCCCTATCTCAAGGATGAGAAAGAAAATATCCAAAGGTTCAACAATGGATTCCCATTATCATTTAAAGACCTGATTGCATTTGATGAGCCTTAGTCATTGGAGGAAGTTAGCACGAATTTGAAGAAATATTATGAGTAGTCAAAGCACAAGACTGAGTTCAAGTGTGACTAGAATGGTAGAGCGAAGACTAAATAAAAATGGCATAAGAAGTAAGGAAGATCTCAGGATGCAAGTGAGAAGGAAAATGTGGCTTGAAATGAGGAGCCTAATGTAGCTAAGAAAGGACACGGGTCTTAGCTGTGGAGTAGCAGAACAAAGGAAATGGTAGAGAACCATTGCGATATTGGATATATGGTGGAGATAATTGCAGGAGGAATTGTCCATTGCATAAGGGTAATAGGCCTTAGATCTACAGTTCTCAGGAGGCACATATAGTTGGCGATGTAGGTTAGAGCATTCCCAAGATCTATGTGGTAGTTGATAAGAGGAAAGCATAGCAAGGAATTGTTGAAGAGAGGTGAAGGGGATTAGTTCTCAGATTTCCTGGAGGTTGTGGGTTGAGATGGTAGTCCCCAAAGCCATAAACAACTTGGGAAGAGACCGATATTGAGTTAATATTTTCAATGGAATAAACTCATTCTATGGAGCTGAGTAATAGAGAAAGTTAAAGTGCATGGACACACTTTTGGGTCGAGGAAGCTACATGGAAGATGGTTGATCAAATGCAAGCATAATAGTCAGTTTCCAGTTATATTTGAACTCGTCAAGGGAATTGAAATACCTTGAGAGATGATACGTGCATGTGTTCACATGCAAGGTAGTGTGCTTGGTACAATAGGGTAAGGAAACTGGTATATTATTATATTTATTAATGCACTAACAATTGAGTGTTTATGACAATATGATGCAAGGAATTGCATGGAAAAAGAGATTGCCATAAGATATTGAAGAAGGCTCAGGATGAGCTTCTATTTATGAACCCTTGGAAGCACTGGGAACACATCGGGATTGATTCATGGTGTATGTTGAAAGTTTTTTTCTTTCGGTGTTTCATGATTTGTCTGTGCTTGATTTGCAATTTTGGCTATGACTGGTGCATGACCATGCCACTTTGTTTGTGGTTGCTTGGATTTCTATGTTTTTCTTCATCTTTTCTTCTCGTCTTTTCCTTTTATGTTTGAGGGTCTTGGGAATTGGTTGGGAAAAGAGGAAATGTAAAGGAGCTCGGGGAGATATGAGTAGTACCCAATAGGAAATATAAGACTTGGATGAAGCCCAATGCATGAATAAATGGCAATTGAAGGCAAGAATATGACAACTAGTTGGGTTGGTTGGGTCCATAGGATAAAGGGAAAATGGAAAGACAATAATAATAAAGGTAATCAGGAAAGGTAAAGTAAATGGGCTTGAGGTAACATACACCTTTGCCAAGTTGGAAATTGTTTTTCTTAATATTGTGCATGCATTGCATAGATAAAGGAGTTTCTCTTAATCTTTACCTTATGAAATATATATATATATATATATAGATAGATAGATAGATAGATAGATATATGCCATTGGCTGACAAGGTTGTCAGGGATCATTCTTGTGGAAGAATGATTTTTTTATGTAGGTGAATGTCATTAAAAGGTTCCTTGTTTATGAGGAATCAAGTGGGTAGAGTAGCCCTGAAAGATCTATGATTATAGTATGATGTGGATATGATTTTTATATTATGTGTTTATAACTATGCCTATGTTTATGCTATGAACATGGAATGTTGAAGGATATATCAAAAAATTAAAGTAGTGTGATTTGCCGCATGCTAGGACAAGCATGGATAATTAAAAACATGATAGATCCTAGATTTGGATTGTAAATGCACACAATAAGTCGTGGGGAAAATAGTAGAGGAAATAATGCCTAGTATAGATGACGTGGTCTTTAGACGTGTAGTATTTTTGTTGTGTACATGTTGTGTTGTGTACATATTATAATGTGCCATGTGAGTTGTGTTGTATCATGTGTATATGTGAAGGTGTTGTGTTGTACATTATGTGTAGTTGTATGTGTCGTATAATGTGTTGGGATAGGAAGGTATGGGAATGACTGGATGCCCTTGTTGTTGATATTGAGGTTAGAGGTGGTATAGTCTTTGGATGCCCTTGTTGTTGATATTGAGGGTGGAGGTGGTATAGCCTCTGGATTCCCTTATTGTTGATATTGAAGGTGGAGATAATATCGTCTCTATATTCCTTTGTTTCTTTGGGAGAGAAGAGAAGAGAAGGCACTAGGTGCTTGTCGGGTTTGGCAACCGATCTAGTGTGTGCACATGGTCAAAGAGAAGAGAAAGCATTGGGTGCTTGTTATTTTTGGTAAATGATCCACTATGTGTATGGAAAGAAAAAAGAACAAAGCCAGAAGCAAAGAAGAATTTGAAAGATAAATATCAATATTTTATTTCAGTTTTTAGTTTCAAAATTATGAACATAATCTATGATTTTGATTTATGATGGTTGAGTTTTGAGCTAACCGAATGTGATATTATTATACACAATTATTTGATCAAGGAGCTAATTTGACTTGTGACAAAAATGAAACAAAATTGCAAGTGTCACCTTATTGATGATCTAGTAATGAGGTATGATTTGAATTTATTATAATTCCTTTTGAATTTGATGGAAATTATGTGCTTGGTACAAGAAATCATGGAAAATGCATGGTTGGAAATGGCTACAAGAGTGTTATCAACAACAATAAAAGGAATTAGAGCATGCAATAGTATATTAGTAAATCACTTCAGGAGTAGGGCCATTGTGGGACACTGGTATCCAATAATGTCCATTGATTTCCATAAGCATGTTATGACTAGTATGATGGTTTTGAGACAGGGGTATGCCTTGGTTTTTGGGCCTCCCAATGCAAGGAAACCTTTCCAAGGAATGGATCGCCTAAGGGAATGGGAGGCAGAGAAGGGGATGCTTGAACTTGGAAGGTGAGTGACTCCACGGAAGGGGTTGACCGTATTGCCCGAGGGACTAGGAAGCAGAGAAGGGAAGGTCAGGGAATAAATTTGTTTTTGTCATTAACATTTCTGGTTGGAATCAAAAGCACATTAGGAGTGTGCCCAGAAACAATGAGTCAGTAATTATTCATTGAGATAACAAGGAGCACAACAATTGTAGCACTGGATATTAATGCAGGCTTTGATTTCACCATTGGATTCTAGACTTCTTGGGAAGGAGGTGAATCCCTGGTACTACTTTTGAGGACGAAGGTGTAAGCCTTTGGATCCCCTTATTGTTGATGCAGGCATCATATCCTTTTATTTGTTGGTTGAAGCAAATGTGTATATCATTGTAAATATTTTATCGATTTATGTTTATAAAGCTCCATAAGCAATATGTTTATTTTTTGGTTGAACCAAATGTGCATAGGTATATATCATTGTAAATACTATATCAAGTTGTCTTTATAAATATCCATAAGTAGTATGTCTTGTCATAAGTGTCATAGAATGTCGATTACAGTGTTCCCCCAAGGGGGGTGGTTGTAACAATCCCAAGTTAAAGTTTCATGTAATAAATAGGCATTATAAAAGGTAAAAATAAAACCAATGTCATGGAACATGTATTCCAAGCTATATGAGGGGGAAAAAATTACATTGGGAGTCACTTGCGATTAATTATTTCTTGGCTAGGTAAATTGGCATTGGGAAAAGGAAAAGGGAAATAAATGGAAATTAATACAAGAAATAAAGGAAAATAAGAGAAAATTAAGATTAAGAGACAAGAATATGCATGCAAGGAAAAATGAAAATAAAATAAAAATAAAAAGGAGAGAGGAAATTCACACGCAAGGTTTGGACATTCTAGTATTCACTTGGAAAAGAAGAGAGCAAAAGGGAGAACAAGCAAGGGGAGAAAGAAAACAAGGAGAGAAATGGAGTGCAAGAGGAAGTTTCGATAACAACAAGCAAGGGAATAAAATAGTTGTGGATTTGCAGCTAACAATGTGCATGTGTGATTTAGCATGTTGGGATTTGATGCATGGTCTATACATCATTTTATTAGTCATGTTTGCTATCATTGGCATGGGATATTCCTATATTGACTGTGATGTATAGTCTTGCCTTTTCCATTTACTAGATAGCCATGATGTAGTGGGTTCCCTGTTTTGGTTAATCTTTGTATTGCGAGTAGATTTTGGATCTTGGTTGAGGTGGTCTTAGGAAAATTCCCAAGGGTTGATGGTGGAGATTGTTTTCTCCTGGAACTCTTGATAGGTGGGTGGAGATAGGAAAATTTCTTTGGGTATGGTGAAGAAATTCTGAGGCATCCAAGCTTGTTTTGGTTTTGGTCATTTCTAGACCAGTTTTGGTGAAATCACTATGGTTGAGGGTAAAGGTGGTTTAGCCTCTGGATTCCCTAGTTGGTTTTGTTTTGGTTTATCCCATGTGATCCCACATTCATGCTTGAAATATGGAATGGGGATGATTGGATGAAAGAAATATTTGGTTCAGCCCAATCTATGGTCGAGTGGTACATGGAGGTCCTTGACTTGGTTAGCTTTATGCATATGTTATTATGTGTTATTTCTTATTGATATCAATGGGCACATGTATTGGTTATTGTGTTTATTTTATGACTGGTTTGTCATGGATTCATTCTAGTTAAATGTTGGTTATAGGTATGGTACATTCTTATTGTGTGATGTGCACTTGTTATGGATCTTGTTCATGTTTTGATAAGTTATTGAATGGTTATATGAATGCATGAGCTAACTAGTGTTTGATGTAGCTAGCTTAAGAGGGAAGTGAGCCTTCTTGATTATTCTCTAATGAAACTAAGGAAATAGTGAACATATATGCATTCATGGTCTATAGTTACAATGTTTACCATGTGTTTGTCTAAATGTTTGTTATGTGTCTGGCAAGTTTGGGCAAGATCTGAGCCTAAGTATAGATTATGCAGACTTGTGATCATCATAGACTTGGTTCTAGAGAGTTTTGGGCAGTGGCCTGTAGGCTAGCCCTGAAATTATGGCATTAAATTGGTAACCGCGGGCACAAAATTAGAATATTTTGGATGTAGTCGCATGGAGGATGGCTTGTGCATGAGGTTGGAGCCTTCTGGCCACATGGACAACATTGCATGTGTGCAACTGTGTTGTAAAGTTAGGTAAAAAGATAGTTCTAGCTCAGGGAAAGATCAGTAGTGGATGTTGTCTGACATATGGGTGATCAAGTGTCCCTTGGAGGTTGCACTAAGTTTTAGAATGGTAGACCACACTTCCATAACTAGAACTTGTATTTTGGTTCATGCATGATAACTCTCATCTCATGTTTACCCTGGTGATCTTGCAAAAGCAGGTAAATGTGGGGTGGCATGCCACACCTAGGTGGCTAGCACCTAGATCATGTTGCCTTTGCCTTTGCAAATCTAACAGGATCTATAAAAAAATGGAACTTACTTTTTCTTGTTTCTCCTGAGTCACTGCAAGCCTTTCATTGTTATCCTTGTAATTTCTCATCTCTACTCTTATACTTCCAATGGTCTCCATCCAGTCATGGGAGTCTCCCTCCATTCTCTTTCCAACTAACTCTTCATCCTCACACTGGTGATATTTATCAGGGTTATGTCGCACGATTCTTTTGTTTATTCCTGGTGTCTTCTTATGTGATGTAATACACACATAGTTTTTCGCCAATCCATGATATAAATAAAACATGTTAATTATCATCTTGGTAAATTTCCATAAGCATATGGTTGAGAGGCTATCTGAAACACCATATTTCAAAGTTAGCATGCATAATCAAAATGATATAATAAACACATATTGCACACAACACACAATCATTGGGAATCACTATACCCTATAATAAAGCTCCAAATATATGTACATTTGATCCCATCTACGTCCAATGTTGAACCATGCTTTGATAGTACCCTATAACAAAACTTTAACATGCTATCATAATGCATTAGAGTCCCAATTTATCTCTATGGGTCTAGTAATGAACCTTATGTTCTCATACCAATCTATAATGCTCCCTCCAACCCCCTAGCACTAATCCCGACTAAATGGGAGGTGTTACTTTCAATTAAGCCAACATCCACTACCTCATCATAGAAATGGGGTTACAAAATTTCTTCTTCGCCAAATTTAGTAGAATTAACTTTGGCCTACACCATTGCATTTAGCCCATCGAAAGCTTTTTAACAATAGAAATTTCATCCCAATCCAATATTCATATTGAAAATTATGTTTTCTAAATTTTGATCTCCTCAACCCTTACCACATTAGCATTGTCTATCCCATGGTAGCTAAGTGCCTATGTGGGTCTGCCACGTCATCAGGCCTTCCTTATGACATTGCACTTTACCTCTTAGGAATACTCTATTCCAACCCAAGTAGTATGACATCAAAACTTCACATTAAGTGATAGGGACATTCGCAGTCTCACACCATCCTTAAATTTACAACTTTTATATTCCAACTCACACAAATCTGACCTCTGTAGCGTGCCATCAATATTGACGTTAAGTAATGGAGGGGATATCCCTTAAGTGCCTTCTGTCTAGTTCATAGGTCCCATCATTTTCATGACTCACTGCAAAATGGAACTACAAATTTCCTTTGCAATCTCACATTCCATGGTGACATTAGGCTTACATCAATCAATAATGTGGCATTCCCAAAGAGTTCCACTTCAACTTAGGCCTTCGGGCCCCACCGAGTCTCAGACTCCGTGCAAGGTTTTATTTTTCATTTGTAGTCTAAGAGGGATATTTTTCGCACCCTTTGTCCACAGCGCCAGTGACCCCAATGTGAAAGATTCTACTAAGCACACTTCTGCAACAATGTTAATTATTGACAACAAGAGATGGGAACTTCCTGTCTCGTGACCTTTGTCCACCGCACCCCCTCCGATAAGAAATATATTAGCTATGTAGGCATAGTGCAACATGAATATGATACAACAAATAACATAAATTCTCCCAATACATGCTCCATTTAACTTAGCACATTTTTAGATCGTGGATCTTCCCTTGGAAACTTGTCAAGGCTCGTCCAACTTGGATACCCGCTACCTCTATCTAAGCCTAGAATAAAGTCCTAATATTTCAATGGAATTATGCAACTATTCTTATCATGCGTAATATAAGGCTTTAATATTGGAATGTGACCAACTTTTCATAATAGAGTCCCATACGGTTTTGATAGGTTGTAGACAATATTGAATGACACAGCTCTTAAGCTCTAAGGCATGGAAGTTTCCTTCTCCATCATAGCATACAACCTATGCATTCACACATACCACAATGGTTCCATGGAATTTATTAAACAATTATTCTTAACAATATCCATAAGCCTCCAACGGCCTTTATGCTACAAGTATTCAAGTTATTCACACATGACACGTAATGAAAGTCACACACAACCATAGTTTGTTGGTCATATCATCATAAAACATGAACATATAAACAACTTTCCATTTCAAGAGAATGTCAAAATCACAAGGATCTGTAGACCCTTACATCCATGCTAATATTTCATAGATCATTGTATTGAAACACATAAGGATACATGTTCCTCATTAATTGTATTCATACATCCATTACCACATAATATTAGCATTAATCATTAGTACTACATAAGCATACACAGATGCATAGGTAAATAAATTAACTTAGTGGCTAGATGATTGGAAATTAAGAGAGGGACTTCAAATACCCACCCAATTGTAGGTCAATTGCACAACAATCCTTTCTTGCAATTAACCACTCTTAATCTAGATTCAAAGCCTGAGGAAATAAGCACCCAAGGGAGATTCACACCAGTCATTCACAATACATTGGAATCCAAAGTAGATGTTGCTTCCACCTAAAATTTTGTTGGACTCCACAGAACCCATAGCCTCCACTCAAATAATCACTTCTAGGAATCCAAATCACATAAGGTCTCCACCTACAATTCGATAGGAATCTAGAGTCCACAACACCTCCACCCAACAATCACTTATAGGAATACAAATACCAATGTATCCACCCATTTACCCTACAGGAATCCAAAACATGTAGTGCCTCCACTTGCAATCTAACAAAAGTCAAAAGCACACTACTCTTCCACATAATAGATTTCCTTGGAATCTAGAATCCACCCTAGGGATCTCCACCTATGAGAACCAAGAGAATTCGCAGGGTGACTATTGTCTCCACTTGCTATGTAGGAGTCTAGAGTCCACTACCACCCCACCTTCTCAACATCATAGCTTCACCTTTGAAAATTCTCGCCAACCAGCTCCCAAGCCTAAGCTTACACTGATACTCATCCCAATATTTCTCGCACTCCCGCTACACAATGCCCTTCATTGCCACACAGTCCCCATGCCTTAGCCTTCTTGTGCACGTCTTCCCTAGTACTTTCCTTCACTTCTTGTCTTACTTGCATAATGCTTAAATTCCTCCTCACGAGGGTGTCTTATCCCTTTCCACTCTCTTCTTGTCACATGATGACCAACGTCCGCTACCCCTGCAGGAATGACTTGTCCTTTTTCTCCCCAATGCCCATATGCTTGAGTAAATTCTTGTACAATGCAACATGGGTGTGGGTGAGGTTTTAGTTGCATAATTTAAATATTGGCTTCTTCCCCAATCCATTCCCAAGCAACTCCTCCTCCTAGCTATGAATTTGTGTCCTCTCTTTCAGTCCAATCATTTTCATATATTACCACAATTAATTACAATTACACATGAAAATATTTACATGAGGGGAAAACCGAAAAAGGTTTTCATAGCCATAAATAAAATATTTGTGTGTCCATGTTATGTAACATATTTCTATATCAACTTAGAGAGAGTTAAAATAACTAAAAAATATTATATTTTCACTTTGGAGTGTGAGAAAGAAGTATACTTCTTATACTTTTTAAAAATATTTCAATATAAGACTTAAATAAACTATTTGAATATCCATAGTAAGTAATTTTTTTAATGTTGACCATAATAAAATATTTCAATACCCAAATGAAATAAGTAATTGAAAAAAATATATTAATTAATTCTTAATAAGAGAAAGATGTTTAAGGCATTCGGTGGTTAATATGAAATTGATGTGTAGCATTTAAGAACTATTAATAGTAATAAAACATAAATCAATGTGGGTCATAAATAAAATATTTCAATATGTAGGTTTAAGTAATTTTGAAATGTATTTAAAATATATTAATAACAAAAAACATTTAATGGGGATGATTTAGTCAATAAATAAAATATCTCAATGCTCATATTTTTTATTTTTTTGTTGGCTTGACCAACGAGGGATTTAAAACTTGAATATCATGGTTTATACATTGCTTCATAACACAATGATCACCAATTGAGCTCCCCCGCCATGGACCATCTCAATTCTCGTGTTAAGTAAAATATTTCAATATCAATTATGTATATATGATATATGGTTAACAAATAAAGAAACAAATTGGTAATTCGGTAGAATCCTTTATTTCTTAGTACATCCTTCATGTGGGACTTCCATGAAAAGTATTTGGTACCAGTGAGAAAAATTATACTTGAATTGACTATATGAAAATATGTATATAATATGATTTCAAAAGCTAAAACTGATTATGTGGATGGAAGTCGCTCAAAAAAATAGGTTGTTTATGTTAGAAAATTATATATTACAGAGCAATTGAAAACATAAAATATATCGCATAAATATAAACACATAAAATAAGAGAGACACAGATATATGTAGTTCACCCAATTTGGGCTACGTCCATGAAGAAACAGATAGTCCTTCCTTTTATATTATCTAGCAAAATGAAGAGATACAACCTACAATAGAACTGTTGTAATTCCCTCTTCTCTCTCACATAATCTCCTGTCTCTTTCTCGCTCAAAATACACATCTGTGTAGCCGCAATACGATTCCCTCATATATGGCGAGGGGTTTCCTTCTAGGGAAAAAAACCCTAAATTAAACATAACTTCTACAGTTAGATTTCCGCCTAATGACCGACCCAGATTGATTACGAAATTACAACATTTTACAAGGAAATTTTACATCTATTTTTAGCTTTGGGGGTGCTTCCCCCGATCCCCTACCAAGGGGGGGATCCAAATAATCATCGCGCCCCCCCCGGACCCCCCTAGAGGCGCACATAAACCGGCGGCGTTGCCGCCACATTAAGAAATGGGGTCCAATGCATACATACCTCTGAATAAAGAAGATAATCAGGTTCCACACCCCACAGTTTAAAAAAACGACATTGCAAATGAACTTCAATGTGAAAGTTATAATTTTTAAAAGAAAAAAAACCTTAATGGTAACAAAGAGCCACATAGTAGGTAGAAGTTGGCCCCTGTGGTGATGGATATTGCTGAAAACAAAAAAAACAAAAAAAACAAAAAAAAAATTCCCTCATTAACTTTTCCTTTAATCTCACTTTTGCAAATAAGTTACTTTATAAAGTGACACACTTTTACAAAACGAAAGGTGTTCTTAATTGAAAACAACATATGTAATGGAATATATTGCTCAGGCCAAAAATATATGAAAGTAATATATCTTGGAAATGTGACAACATGGGCTAAAAATATTAACCAAGAATACGAAAAACCCTTAAAACGGGCTCTGATACCATGATCTGAAAATCACTCTTGAGTGATCTCAGTTAAATAATTAATGAATGAAGGTATTACAGACTCATGTGATGGTGTCTGTCCATGTTATCCTAGGCAACGGATCGATCAGATTGAAAAATACACAGACACTGGAAAATGGAAAACAGTAAGGGAAAAACAATAAGCAAATGCAAGAACACAACAAATTAATAAGGAGTTCACCCTATTCTCCAGGGCTATGTCTCCGGTCCAGCTTTCAGTGGTGGCCTTCTTTTATTGTGTCTTTAAAGCAGAGATTTACAGTGAGGAGCTCAATTAGAGTCTCTTGAAACAAATGATGCTTGGTAGGGTGGTTCTTGGATTCCCCAAGCCACTAGAGTGCATAGACTCTTTCCATTTCCAAGTCTTGACCTCTCTGGTATTTAATGGGAGGAGCCCAATGTGGTACTCAATTCCCGACAGATCCTCACAGGTATTTCTTGAACCTCTCAAGCTTTCTGTCTGCTCGATGCCACCTTAGGTCAGCTCGGCTCTATGTTTTTTGATTCTTGCTTCACTGTCTCTTTTTCCTTTTCTTTCACTGTTTCTTCTCTGGTTCTTCCTTCTCTTTCATCTCTGTCTTCATTCTCTATTTGTTCATGGCTTATATCCAATCTGTCCTTGACTGTTCACTTCCTCTTTTGCCCCTTCGGATCGCCTGCTGCTGTTCGCTTGGAGTTCCCTGCATTTGCGTCATCGCCAACGTCTCACAGGGAAGTGGCCACTTGTCCTCTCACGAAATGTGCCAGCTCTTCCTCGACGGTTCAGTATTTCAGTTACACTGTGGAATGACTCATCCACCAACTCAGCGGTCAAATCGGACTTCAGACTTTTATGTGCCACGGTCTAATTCCCATGTCAAATCTAGTTTCTCCATCAGGGGCAATCTTCACCGTCAAATCTGGAGTCCTCAGATCCTACAATGTTCGCTCATTTCGTGCAGTTGACTAGCTCGACTGTTAGCGCATGAGGAGAGGCAGTTTTCTCACTCATCGCTCGTTTTCTTCCAAATCTGCTTACCACCCAAGGATGCCTCCGATATATCGTCAGTTTTGGAGCGCGGGACCCGCCTTTCGCCTTAGCGCCTTCCCTACGGTTTTCCAGCTTCCCATGCGACCAAAAGCTTCGGGGCTTTTCCTTCTCGAGGGGTTTTCCCAAGCAATGCGTCATTAGCGCTAATCACTCATCAGAAATGGCCTCCGTTTCATGATCTGGGCTTCCTAACTGCCAGTTTTGCCTCCTACGCGGTCTCCATGGGCCTCGGTCAGCGCGCTTTGATTGAGGTCCTCGTCGTTCCTTGCTGGCTGCAAACTACCACTGTCCAGAGGTCTTCTTGATAGCTCTTTGTTCATAAATTCAAAGTCTGCCCTGATTTGATACAGTCATGGCATTTTGATAATTTTCATGGATCCAATTCAGATCATGGCCTTCCCACTAAAAAAGCTTTTGGACCACCAAAAGTTGGTTTTAAAGCATTGACTAAGTGAGGGTACAATTGTCTCACTTGTCCAATCTCTATCCATTTTTCACTTCTTGGCTTTGAACCCTTGAGCCCAACTCTGAGGTACTCAACATCTCCTCTGCGTGTCGTCCTCACCTTCTTGTCTAGAACTGTGTCTTCCTGCAATTCATTAAGATATTTAGGTAGCAGGTCATCAATAGAAGGCAATTGACTCTGCTCTTCGGGATCCTCAATTAGTGAAGGTTCAAACAGCCTCAAGAAATATGCATTTACGACTGAGTAGATGTGCATATAATCTGGTAGATCAAGGCGAAAATCATTCTCACCAATCTTCTCAAGTATCTTGAAAAGTCCATACCTGATAGGCTTTAGCTTTTTACCTTCACCTTACATCATGTCCTTGCTGATATACAGCTAGACTTGGTCACCAACTTGGAAACTATGCTCCATCCGATGCTTGTCATGCCTTGCCCTATACTTGGCTTGGCTCTTTTCCAGATGTTCTTGTATTGCCTGGTGCATCTCTTGGATTTGTTCAATGAACCTAATTGCCCTGTCCACATCATTGTGTCCCTCAATCGTGGTGTCTTTACCAAAGAAAAAATCCAAGGAAGACCTTGGTGTGAAACCAAAACAGGTCTCAAAAGGAGATCTCTGTGTAGAAGAATGTTTTGCTCTGTTGTAAGCA
>APFE030048962.1:5201-28376 GCA_000404065.3 Pinus taeda | reverse complement strand
TCCCTGCCTCTGCATCATCGCCAACGTCTCACAGGGAAGTGGCCACTTGTCCTCTCACGAACTGCGCCAGCTCTTCCTTGACGATTCGGTATCTCATTTACACTGTGAAATGACTCATCCACCAACTCAGTGGTCAAATCAAACTTCAGACTTTTATGTGTTGTGGCTTAATTCCCCTGTCAAATCTAGTTTCTGCATCGAGCGCAATCTCCACCGTCAGATCTGGAGTCCTCAAATCCTACGGTGTTCGCTCATTTCGCGCAGTTGACTTGCTCGACCATTAGCGCGTGATGAGAGGTGGTTTTCTCTCTCATCTGTCGGACATGCATCGTGCGATGAATGGAATAGCTCATTTTTTTCCAAATCTGCTTACCGCCCAAGGATGCCTCCGATATACCGCTGGTTTTGGAGCGCGGGACCCGCCTTTCACCTTAGCGCCTTCCCTACGGTTTCCTGGCTTCCCATGCGACTGAGCGCTTCAAGGCTTTTCCTTCTCAAGGGGTTTTTCCCAGTGAAATGGCCTCCATTTCCCGATCTGAGCTTCCTAACTACCAGTTTTTCCTCCTACGCAGTCTCCATGGGCCTCGGTCAGCGTGCTTTGACCGAGGTCCTTGTCGTTCCTTGCTGGCTACAAACTGCCACTGTCCAGAGGTCTTCTTGATAACTCTTTGTTCATAAATTCGAAGTCTATCCTGATTTGATACAATCATGGCATTTTGATAATTTTCATGGATCCAATTCGGATCATACCATGTTCAGGAAAAAAGGTATTCCATAGAGGATGAATTTCACCTTTAGTACACAACCAAATTTGTTTCATAATGTGTTGTCATTGATGTAAAATCTAGGGGGAGACCCATGACACCATTTTTTATATGTCAAAGTTAGGAAGAAACCCAAAGTAAATAAGATCCAAGGAATATCAAACCCAAGCAATTTCATCCCAAGTTAAATGGACTAGTGATTCAAGTCAGCTTCCTGAAGCATGCATCGAATCTAGGAAACCACCCTTTAACAAGCCAACCCAACTTAAGTTCCAAATTACTATATATAACTAGATGGGTGAGCACTACTATGTATCGGATATGAGTTAAGTAATCGAAAGTGAGCTCATAGAGTTGAATCCAAGGAGAAAAAGAGTGAAGTTAATGATAGGATGAAGTCTAAGGAGGATGTATAAAGCATGAAGGGAAAATAAGTGAGTTTTAGGTGCAAAGTAAAGGAGAAAAAAAGAAGGTTAAGTGATAGGGGTTAGAACAAGTTGTTGAAGGCAAAAATACACATCAAATTTATAGGAGAAGGTTCCAATCCTTGGATTCAAGTCTATCATAAGTTGTGTTTCTTTGTTAAAGGGTTCCAACAATGGAGTTATACATATATTTGGCAAACCATTTAACACACAAAAACTTCACATTTTCCAAGTTTCGGTGTTTCATTCTGAGAGTTAGCAAGGAATTATGACATAAATATAGACATCAAAAAATTTTGATTATACCAACATTGAAACCACTAATTGTAAGGTCTCATCACAGAGTTCCATATTGGGCATATTGGGCCTGGATTTTTTAAAACAAAAACCTTGTATTTTTGTTTTATTTGATATACCAATATTTTAGTATTGTGGTTTCGCTTCTAGGTTCCACAATAGCCCTCATCTATTTGGCGAGTATTTCCTTTTTTATTTTTTTTGGAAAATTTCTAATATCCCATCTTGTTCTACCGAACCTAGGCCTCTGTTATCATGGTTCGATGTCAAGGTTCCACACCCAAACCTTGTTTTGCAAAATTTCCTTTGTATTTTTGTTTCACTTAAGTGTCGATACTCAAATATCATCGCTATTAATTGGAATCACCTTTCTACAAAATATTTGATGGAAAATAACGTTAATCATACTAGAACAATCCATATCATGGTTTTAATAAAGTGTTTGCCAAATGATCTCTATTGACTATAGTTACGATGACCCTCCAGTGGCCTATATCACCAAAATAAAAATGTGTTATATGGAAAAATGCTCAATTTGTTGATGTCTAATATGTGTTATCACTAGGTCATAACACGAGTCCTGTGCACTTTGGTAGTTTAGTGTTACTAGCACCAACTAGAAGGAGGCACCAACCTACTCTTACATTGGTTTACTAGTACCAACTAGAAGGAGCCACCAACCTTTTGAAATGTTTGACTGGCACCAACTAGAAATAGTTTATGATTCTAATCTAAATTTTCTCTCCTTAAGGTATGTTATGCTTTTGCATGTCACTCTCGGCTCTGTGTATTTAGCTATGTTTTACCCAATCTTCATATGTTACTCCTCTTTTTTGCACTTACAAAATTTGATCTCTTAGAGACCACATTTTATTGTTCTTCTTCAACATTCAGGCAACATCCTTATATATCAAACTTATAGACTTCATAATAGTAATCACATCCAAATTGAATAGATTCATACTTCTTCCATAGACTTCATTTCTTAGGCTTATTTCACACTTCGCACACAAAACACCAGAAATGATTACGCACCACAAAACCACTTCTATCTCAATTGACCAAATCACTTCATGTCCAAACTTCTCTAGCTTATTTATATTAAATTGGCACAATGGAATCTTGGCATGGCTGACTCACCATGGAGAAGAATCCGAAAAAATTCTGGTATATTATTTTAATGTCTTCTACTGGAAATTTGATTTGGATGACCCAAATATGATGTAAGCCAATAAACCCTTGGCTCCTTGGGGTCTTAGCTTTAGTTCCGTGTAACCATATGATATGATCATGTCTAAACATGCATTCCAATAAATCAAAATCTGGGTTCACTTATATGTAACCAGTTATTGGACACTAGGATTACTTTTAACTCTAGCTCAAGGGTCTTCCACATCATCCCATATGACATAGTGTAGGACCACAACCTTAAAGTGTGAGCTCCAGATATTAGGGAATCTAGATATTTTCTTATGGTGCATGCCTACTTATGGACTAATGCACTAGATGATGGATATATTTCAATGCCTTCTATATGAAACCATGACCACATAACAATGACCAGTCTACCTTTGCAATATAATCTAGATTTGAGTGTTATTGATAGTCGCAAACATTTCCTACCTCCAAATATCTGGATGCTCTAATGTATTTTACCTCCAGATGTAACCTTGTTGAATTATAAATTTTAATAGATCCTTCATTTGCTTGGATCTGGATCTAGATTATTTTTTACTAGGAAGCATTGCTTACCCCCTTGATACCCAAATGGTCAAATACCTTTCTCCACTTTTAGTTTTGGAGTAATTACATTATTGTTTTCCATTTTGGCCAAAATGAAATACACAGGAAACTTCACCATACCAATTCCTAGCAAGAATCTCAAGACTTCAGGAGCATCGTGTTGAAACACTTAGACATGTTTCACTTACCACGACATCTATGTCATGTCACTACCACTTTTCATTTTACACCTATCTAATTGGCCACCTAAAAGTGTCGAAGGTTTCCATGTCATTGAGTGATCCATGTCACTACCATATTTCATCCCATCTTGCACATATGTTTTCATTTATGTCAATTGTAGTGTCATTGATGTCAAATTCTAGAAACATGGGTTATTGTTGATTGTGTGTTGGTAGTGTGAATATCATGTTGTTAAGTTTGGAGTTTGGATAGCATATATTTGAAGGCATTTCTTCTCTATCTCCCTATTCCAAATGAGAATTAAATTGGCATGTTTGAATAGCCTATTCTGAGACTTTTCCAACAGTATAAGGAACTTCTTCTAATTCCACCGTAATCAAGAGGAAAATGAAGTTGAAGTGAAGAAGTCAAATCAAGGTTCGATTTGGTAAAAGTTCCATAATCATATCCAAGTCTCAACAATGTATCTAGTTCTTTCAAAATACATCTAATATGCACTAGGAAATTCAAACATTTGGGTATCCAAGGTTTCACAAAGGAAACAAATTAAGAACTAGGTTGGATTTGGATTTTTCTATCGAGAAAGCTAAATGTTGTCATATCAGGCTGTTTTGGTATATCAGTGACAGGAGGGTGCCCAAACACGTCTAAAAGATAATAGGATGGTACCTTATGTAACGGAAACCATCATGGTTTATCCCTAATGATGTGGTAGGATGTGATGAGTTACACCCACCCCCTTGGTCCGTACCAAAATTAGGTAGGGCCCCCCGTGATACCAACCATTTTTAACACAAATGTGGCATACGATCCCCTCTGTAGATATCCAATCCTTTAGCACATATCCAATCCTTTAATAGATATCCAATACGAGCCACTCGAATGCGTATCTCTTTACCTTAGCTAACAAGTGGGCCCTAGCTAACACGACAGTATAGGTGGGATGACAAGTGGTAGTGACATGACTTAGGAGATGACATGGAAGCCAAAGATGATGACATATGGCACTCACTCTTAGCACTTTTAGGTGGCTAATTGGACAGGTGAAAAATGAAACATGGCAATATGATCACTTGGTAGATGACATGGAAAGAGAACCATGTGGAAAGTTCTAATTAGTTCTCAAAGTTTTGACGTACCAACTTTTAAAGTGAGGAATAAGGAAATTAGACCACAATTAGCAATGGAGAAAGGTATCTGGCCATCTGGGTATTCGAGGGTGAGTAATGCTTACGAGTAAAAAATAAGCCTAAATCTAGATTCAAACAAAGAGGAAGGATCTGGTCAAATTTATTGTCCAGTAAAATTCCATGTGGAGGTAAAATCTATCCATCCTTATAGATATCGGGGGGTAGGCAATTTTTACTACTATCAATAACACCCTGATCTTGATTCAATTGCAAAGGAGCATAGGTCAATATTTCATGGTCATGCTTCCATATAGAAGGCATTGAAATGTACCTGGCATATGGTTCATCTGGGCCTTTAGCAAAGATTCAGACTCTCGGATATCTAAAGCTCACACTTTAAGGTTGTGGTCCCACACTCCATCATATCGAATGATGTTGAACCCCTTGAAGATGGATTTTAAAATAATTTGGGTGTCTAGTACCTTGTTACATATAAGTGGATGAATATTTGGATTTATAGGAATAACTATTCAGATAGGATCATATCATATGGTAATGTGGAGCTAAAGTTAACTCCTCGAGGAGCCAAGGAGCCATTGGTTGAAGTCATATTTGGGTCATCCAGACTGAATTTTCAACAATAGACATTTCAAGTTTTTCAGGTTCCTCTCTACAGTGAGCATCCCTAATAGGATTCCATTGTGCCAATGTAATATAAATAAATCAAGGAAGTTTGGAAGTGTGTGATTCGGTTAATTAAGATAAAATTGCTTTTTTGGTTGCAATTATTTGCGGTGGTTTTGTCATGTGAAGTGTAGAATAAGTATGATAAATGAAGTTTATGGAAGAAATGTGAAGTTGTTCAATCTAGATGTGGTTGATATTGTGAAGTCAGTAAGTTTTATATGTAGAGATGTTTACATGCTGAAGAAGAAAAATAGAGTGTGGCCTTCAAGAGATCAGAGTTTGTGAGTGCAGAATAAAGGAGAAACATATGAGGAATATGGATCAAGAAGAGCTAAAGATATATAATAGGGAGTAACATGCATAATAGAGGAGAAACACAAAACAAATTTAAAGATATAAAGAAAGGATTCGATAAAGCATTTCATGTTGGTGCCTGTATTTCTTAGGGTTCTGGTGATTTCTTTTGGTTGGTTCCAATAAAAATTTTCAAGGGGTTGGTGCATCCTTTTGTTTGATGCCGATACATAATTTCAGGTTGGTGCTTGTATTTGTCAGGGGATAGGCTTCCCTTTCTGGTTGGTGCCGGTAAATAAATGTAACAGCAGGTTGGTTCTTATATGATCATTCAATAATAAAAGAGTTTCTTATATGTATCTGGTCTATTTTTATGTTTCTAATATGAATGATATTATATGTGCATTAAATTGTTTTAATTGGTTAATATTGGCCATTATATTAATTCACCCCCTTCTCAATATAATCATATTTCCAACAATTAGTACTACAGCCGGTTCCTTTAGAAACAATTAACCAATGGAAAGTAGCTTGCAAAGGATCATGTCCAATCATAAAGGATCATCTTCAAGCAAGGCTCCACTATTTTATGGATCAAATTATTCCTTTTGGAAAATGTGAATGAGTACCTATATAATGTCTCTAGGTACTAATTTTTGGTTGGTTGTTGAAAATGGTTATCAGGTTCCTGCAACTCCTCCAATTAAGCAAATGGAAAAGTGCTCCATACAAATAATGCAATGGCAAAAAATGACATATTAAGTGGACTATATGACACAAAGTTCAACAAAGTGATGCACTACAAGTTAGCCAAGGAAATTTGGGACAATATTCAAAGCAGTTATGAAGGAGATGACAAAGAAAAGAAGGCTAAGTTGAAATCTTATAGAAGTCAGCTAGAAATTTTGAAAATCGATGAAGATGAGAATATTGTAGCATTCTTTCTTCATGTAGATGATATAGTAAACACTATGAGACCTGTTGGTGAAATAATTAAGGAATCTGAAGTTGTTTACAAAATTATAAGATCCCTTCCCTAAAGATTCAATCTAAAAGTTTTAGCTATTGAGGAATTATTAGATATTCAAAATATGAATATGGATGCTCTTCATGGACCTCTCACTGCATATGAAATAAGAATAGATGATCAGGTGACCAGTATTTAGATCAAAAATCAAAGTGTTGTGAATCGCTCAAAACTTAAACGACGTCGTCTATCTCAGAGATATGATCCCAACACAACTTGTTTCACTCAAAATAGAGTTCATATGAGAAAGATATCATGTTCTGTCTACTCTGACAAACAAAATAATTTTGCAAAAAAAAAGTACAGTCACTACACAGTCAGCAGTTTGTACTACTGACATGGTAGGTGACTGTGCAAGTAAAAGGTTTAGTCAATAACCAATGGGGTCACGCTAAGTGGTGCATTTTGATTGGTCTACAGTTTGATGAAATGGCATTTTCTTATTGGACAGGGGAGGACCAATGAAGAGGAGACATGTGGCAAGCCTAAAGGTTGCCATGCGTCCTTCCCTAATGGCCTACCCATTAGTGCGTAGTGACAAAAGTTATTGGTAGGTCGGTGGAGTCGAACCCGCGACCTCGTCCACACAATGCCCACTCTCCACTGTTATGCCACGCCATTGGTTCTTACAATACTATGATTATGATTTATATTTGATGTGATATATGTGGCGGGTTGGGGGAGGAGAGGGCCAGCCTCTTCACATGTGACCACCACCAGAAAACTGGAGCCAGCGCTAAACAACTAACCATGCGATTAGAGCGCTAACTGAATACTAGTGTTAATTAAACATGTTTATCCATTAATTAAAGGGCAATTTAAACTTGGCGGATTTTTTGGCAGGACTGATAAATTCGGCCTTTCTCCACATTTTGCGAGATTAACTAGAGTTTCTCCAATTTTGGTGGAGTTTTCCTACGGGAAACTGAAGAGGCCATAACTTTTGTAAATTTCGACCAATTTTGGATCAGAAAAAGTCATTCCTAGATGATTTTGATGTTCTAAGCACATTGAAGTGAGTTTCAAGAGTAGTAGAGAATTGTAAACAACACTTTTGGCAATTTTGAGCTAATACAGAGGCCCAAACTATGGAAGTTGGACCAAGGAGATGTAGCCCAAGAGGGGTGAACTCCTTCATCAAAACATTGTGTTAAGTATTAATTTTGATGGTTTGTTATATATTTGTTGTTGTGTTCAACATTTTATTTACATGTTATTTTGCTCATGAATTTGACATAAAACTTAACAAATTTACCTGTTACATTCACAAATACCATAAAGGAAACCTGTGCACATAAAGAAAATGATGAGAAATTATTTTTAAATCTGAAGTTGAAATTAGCACAACAAAACTAACATTCAACAATAGATCAATACAGAAGGGGAATTCAGGATCAAGAGAAGCAACATTTAAAGCAACCAAAGAAATAAACAGGCAAAAGGTCCATGAAGACTCTAGAATAAGATGAAGAGGAAGCCCAATTTGGAAGAAAGTTAAAAAAGGGAATTGAAAAGTTAAAATATAATATTTCATTCAAGTGTTTTAAGTGCATTAGAATATGTCACTATGCATCTAAGTGTCCTTATGCAATCAAATGATAATGATAATAAAGAAAAAATCAAATCCCATGATCATAAAAGAAGAGGATATATAAAAAATATTGTACTCCAAAGAAGATAATGATTATGAAAGTGACTAATGCACGTCTGATGATGAGAGAGGGAGAAATATTATTCATAACCATGAGTGATCAAAATTTTGAAGAAGATATTGAAGCGGAAGTGGATCTTGAGGGAGAACTAAGAAGTGCACTTGAAGAGTTACAATGACTAAGGAAAAAGGTCAATCAATTATAGGGACAATTACAAGAATATAAGGATGGAAGATATGATGTAGATCCAGTCATTATCCTGAAAATAGAACTAAAAGAATAAATGATATTATGGAAAAATAGTTGAAAGAAAAGGAAGGGCACTATGAGAAGTTGGAAGATGAAATTTTTTTCTTAAGAAAGGGATTAGAAAAAGTCTCAAATCAGCTGAATCAAAATTTAAGGCTAATAAAGGAACGAAATTTGTTAGATCCCTATAATACTAGTGTATCCTCCTTATTTTTATTGTTGTACCCATGTATCCCCCATATTTTTATTTTTGTGCCCCATGGAAGCCCACTATTGTTATTCTTGTGCCCTTACATTATCATTGTTATGTAGGCTATGATTATATTGTGACCTCTTAGACTCTTATATATACAAAGGAGGTCTTGTCATTTCTGCCATCCAAGAATTTTTCATTTATGTAATGTAAATGAGGTTTACCCCTCGAAGAGGATAATTTTTAAGTCGTCAAACTATCTATTTATGAGCTGGTTTGTAACATTTAGTATCAGAGCATTGGATTATAGGGTTTCACTTCTTCAAACAGGTCATATTGGAATTTTCGCAATAATTTTTTTTATATGAAGCTTCAGAAGTTGAAAATTTTACCAAGTGGAGCTGAAATCTCAGATAAATTTGTGTAAAACTTTCATATCTTGGTTCGCTATATTTTTGGAGATATGTTTTGAGGAACTTAGGGTTTCTGCAAGATCCATAATTCTATCTCAAACAGGTGACCTAGGGAAAATTGTCATAACTTTCGTTTCATTCATTAGATTTGAATTCTGTAAAATGTGGTTGAAATCGAACGAACTGTAGTGTTTTGTGTAGTAATTTCAAGGTCAGAGGTTGAAACAATGACATGTGGCATCTCGTACAACTTCGCTCTACTAAACCAGTTCATAATCAGGCCATCGTGGGAGATTTGGCATAACGTTTTCTAGAAGAAAACAATCTCGATCATACTTGTGGTGTTGGAAAGAAGACTTAGAGAGCTACCACAAGATGAAATTTTATAACTTGGAGATCCGAAATTACATAGTTACAATCATTTCAAGATCGAGCTCTTACCAGAAAGAAAAAGTTGTGTATTGTTTTTTAAAAATTGAATAACGTTGTTTGAAA
Organism: Pinus taeda; assembly: GCA_000404065.3. Classification (NCBI taxonomy): domain Eukaryota; kingdom Viridiplantae; phylum Streptophyta; class Pinopsida; order Pinales; family Pinaceae; genus Pinus; species Pinus taeda. The sequence continues at coordinate 18,824 of APFE030048962.1, read as the reverse complement.
AACCAGTTGAAGTGATTCCAAGGGAATATTGAAGCATAGATATCAGTGTTTGGTTATAAAATGCCTCCAAAAAAAAAGAATTCTACACCCATTAATCCCTCAGAAATATCTACTATGATGCATGAAGAGGAAGAATTGCAACATTATATATCAAAATTACGGGACCAAGTGCAAAACATTTCACTCTCACAAAGAGAAACCAAAGATGATATGGATGGTTTAAAAGCAGACATGGAAGGTTTGAAGGATGGCATGGAATCTAAGATGGATGGTTTGAAAGAAAACATGGAAGGTTTGAAAAAGTTGTTGCAAGAGAGGCTTCCCGATGGTGACAAGGTAATCCATGAAAATCATGATGAGGACAAAAGGAATATGAATTACAATTTTAGAGACTCAAATGTGGGTTTTAAAAACCACCAAATTCCAAATTTAAATATGAGAAAGTTTGATGGCAAGGATCTAGTAACATGGATACTACAGATGGAGCAATATTTTGATCTACAAGATGTTCAACCCTCACAAAAGGTACACATTGCATATTTATATTTAGAACCCAATCAGTTTGTATGGTATAGATGGTTTTGTTCTTGTAAAACAATTTTCATCTGGTCAATTTTTATGGTGGAAATGATAGCACATTATGAAAATACAAATAGCAACACCTTCTTTAGCTAATTGGTAAATCTCAAACAAAAGGGTTCATTGACGGAGCACATTGAATACTTCCAAAAATTGAATATTAGGGTAACCAACATTCCATAGGAGCATAGGATTGATTTCTTCATAGGGACTTTAAAATATAACATACAACATGAGGTTCACCTTTGGGAACCTGATTCACTGGAGAAGGAATTCAAGATGGCAAGGAAAGTTGAAAGAAAAATTATAGCGACAAGGAAGTCTAACACTCACAACTACAAATACAGAAGTGTTTTTTCTCCTAGTCTTCGACAACCTGCAAGGTTTGCACCATAACAATTGGAGGAAAAAATAGCAAAAGGTTTTTGTTACAATTATGATAGAAAATACATTAAAGTTCATAAGTGTTCTGAGAATAAATTATTCTACATAGATTGTGAAGAGGAGGAATAAAAGGAACAAGAAACGTCAAAAGAGGAGGATATACACCAGGAACCAATCCCAGAGAAAGAAGAAATGAATTTGACCATATCTTGTAATGCATTAGCAGGAATTACCACTCCTCAAACTCTCAAGATAAAAGGATATATCATGAAGAAAAAGGTAATAATATTGATTGATTCAGGTAGTACCCATAATTGTATTCATTGTAAGATAGCCAAGGAATTGAATTGCTTCCAATATCCAGCACCAAAGTGTCAAGTGATGGTTTCAAATGGAGGAACTATAAATTTCTCTAGAAAGTGCCATAATATCAAGCTAACTATGGGGGAATATGTATTGAATAGTCCAATGCTTTCCATTCCAATGGGTGGTGTTGATGTTGTACTAGGATTCCAATTGTCACAATCTTTAGGGATGATAGCTTTCAATTTTCAAGAGATTTTCTTGAATATTTTTTGGGAAGGAAAGGAAGCTGAATTAAGCGGTATCATAGGGAAACTAGGAAAGATAATTAGCTCTAATGGCATGACAAATATTTTGAAGAAATAAACACAAGGTGTAATTGCACAATTATGTTCTCTAATGGTTCAAACATAAAAATCATTTATTTCTCCATATCTCCAAAAAGTCTTGGACAATCATTCCAAGGTGTTTGAGACTCCCAAATGCCTCTCACCTATTTGTGATCATGATCATGTGATTCACTTGATTCCAGGAAGTGTTCCTCCAAACATCAGACCTTACAGATATCCTTATGACCAAAAGAGTGAAATTGAACATATGGTTGCAGAAATGCTAGAGACTGGTATAATTCAACCTAATAAAAGTTATTTCTCTGCTCTAGTAGTATTGGTGCAAAAGAAGGATCGATGATGGTGTATGTGTCCAGATTATAGGGAGATCAACAAGCTCACTATTAAAGATAAATTTCCCATTCCTTTCATTGATGAATTTTCGATGAATTAAATAGAGAAATGTACTTCACCAGGCTAGATCTTCGTTTAGGATATCATCAAATTAGAATGAAGACTGATGACATTACAAAAACGACATTCATAACTCATGAGGGTCATTATGAATTTTTGGTCATGCCTTTTGACCTTACTAATGAGCCTTCCACATTTCAAGTTTTGATGAATTCCATTTTCAAACCCTTGGAAAATTTGTGTTAGTATTTTTTGATGATATAGTAATCTACAACAAGTATTGGAAGGATCATGTTCAACATGTTGTCAAGGTGTTCAAACTATTGGAAGAGAAACAATTATATGCAAAAACCTCCAAATGTTTCTTTGGAGTACAAGAGGTGGAATATTTGGGTCATATTGTATCTCATGAGGGTGTTAAGGTAGACCCTTAAAAAAATTAAGGCCATTAAGGAATGGAAAATCCCCACAACCATAAAGCATCTTTGAGGATTTCTCAAGTTGACAGGGTATTATCATAATTTTGTTAAGAATTATGTGAGAATAACGACACCTCTAACATCATTATTGAAGAAAGATGCATTTTCTTGGACTCCAGAAGCAACGAAGGCCTTTCAACATCTTAAAGAGGCATTGGTCTTAGCTACGCCACACTTCACAAAACCTTTTATTGTGGAAGGTGATGCTTCAAGAAATGGAATTGGTGTTGTTTTAATGCAAGAAGGAAGACTCGTTTCTTTTGAAATTTGTCCAATCAAAGGAAAGTATTTACACAAACCTATTTATGAAAAGGAAATGTTAGAAATACTACATGCACTAAAGCAATGGTGACCTTACCTAATGGGAAGACACTTCAAGGTAAAAACAGATCATGATAGTCTTAAATGCTTTTTGTAAAAAAGATTATATTTAGAATAGAATCAAAAATGGGTGACAAAGATGTTTGTTTATGAATTTGAAATCATCTACAAAAAAGGGAAGCAAAATTTTGTTGCAAATGCACTCTCAGAAAGGATGAGGATGTGGAAGCATTGATTTGTGCCATTTATATTATCCAACCTAAGTGGATAACCAAAGAAAGGGATGAATGGAAGAATGATGAAGAGGTGTGGTCAGTCATTCAAAATTGTAGCAAGATCCTAGTACATCTAATACATTTAGCTAGAAAAATGATTCATTATGGTACAAAGATCACTTGTATCATTGTAATAATTCCCAACTCAAACAAAATATTCTTTTGGAATTGCACACCTCTCACATAGGAGGGCACTCAGGATTTTTAAAATCTTACCATAGGGTCAAGAAGGATTTTTTTTGGGATGGCCTTAAATATGATATTCAGAAGTTTGTGGCAGAATGTTTGGTTTGCCAACAAAATAAAGTTGAGACAATTAAGACCCCTAGTCTGTTACAACCTTCAGCCATCCCAATTCAGTGCTAGGAGGAGGTCTCAATGCATTTTATCACAGGTTTACCCAAGTATGAATGAAAGAGTGTCATCATGGTGGTAGTTGATAGATGTACCAAGTATGCACACTTTTTTGCATTATCTCATCCTTTTAAAGCTAGTACAATTGCTACTGCATTTAAAGAAACAATTCAAAATATTCACAGAAATCCAGAGATTATAATAAGTGACAGAGATCCCATTTTCATTGGAAATTTTTGGACGAAATTATTTTCTTATCTTGGTACTCAATTATCTCATAGCTCATCTTATCATCCTCAATCGAATGGGCAAACTGAGATAGTGAAAAAATGTTTGGAAGGATATCTTCGTTGCTTTGTATCTGTTAAACAAACACAATGGGTCAAGTGGTTACCTCTAGTTGAATGGTGGAATAACACTTCCTTCCATATTGCAGCAAAAATGACCCCATTTATGACACTTTATGGATATCATCCACCATCCATCACATCATATTTAAGAGAAAATTTTAAGGTTCAAGGAGTGGAAGATCACACCTACCATCAACAACAAGTTCTCCAACTCTTAAAGGACAACCTCACTCTGGCGCAGAATCGAATGAAACAATAGGTAGGTTGACATCGTAGTGAAAGAATTTTTGATGTAGGTTACTAGGTATTTTTACAGCCACAACCATACAAACAAATGTCTCTCAAGAAAGCTAATAAATATAATAAATTATCACCCAAGTACTACGATCCTTACAAGGTGTTGCAGAACATTGGTACTATGGCATACAAATTGGAGCTACCTGCCCCTTCTCGAGTACACCCAATTTTCCATGTTTCATGCTTAAAGAAGTTATCGATGACAAGCTTCTAGTTCAAATAGTGTTGCCAAAACTTGATGAAGAAGGAAAAATCATATTTGAGCCAGAAGCAGTCATGGAAATAAGAACTTGACAACTATGAAATCGATCAATTTCAAAGCATCTCATTAAGTGGAAGAACTTACCCATTGAAGCTTCCACATGGGAGGATGGTAATTTTATACAGAAGCATCCAGAACTACTCAAGCATTGAGGAAAACACTTTTTTGAAGGAGAGGGGCATGTTAGGTCCCTTTAATACTAGTGCATCCCCCTTATTGTTATTGTTGTGCCCATGTAGCCCCCATATTGTTATTGGTGTGCCCCACAGAAGCCCACTATTTTTATTCTTGTGCCCTTACATTATTATTGTTATGTAGGCTATGATTATATTGTGACCTCTTAGACTCCTATATATACAAAGGAGGTCTTGCCATTTGTATCATCCAAGAATTGTTCATTTATGTAATGTAAAGGAGGTTTCCCCCTCAAAGAGGATAATTTTAAGTCATTGATCTATCTATTTGTGAGATGGTTACATAATTAAATCATTAGATCACATCCTTAGTTGTTAGAGATCTCCACTAATACCAATAGATCTTGCTTATAAAGAGAACCCTAAGAATACCAAGGGAGATTCAAGCTCAATTGCAGTATAAAAGGGATGCAAGGAGCCTACCAGTTATGATGCTGCACTTAATATAAGTTTAAAGGGATAGAAAAAACATGAATCTTCTTTCATCAAAATAGGGCCAAGTCACTCAGAAAAAGCTAAGATATTTTCAACGAAAAATATAAATCCATGTACCAAAATTTATTTTATGGATATTGTTACTCATGTAATAATTTTGGTCATAGAGTAGTTGATTGTAGAGCTTAAGCAAGAAAGGATTATGGGAGAAAATAATTTCTTAAAACCCAAATGAACAACTATTTAAGCGACAAATCTAAACATATGTATGAAAGTGGCATTAGAAAAGGTAATTCTTTTATTTCTCTGTTGAATTATTTTGAATGCTATGTATGCAAAAACTATGGGAACAAAGCTTGAGATAGAAGAAGAAGTCTAAACATGTCTCCAAACCAAGGCAAGGAAGAATGTGCCCTTAGAAATCAATGTTCAAAAGTATGGGAAAAGAAACAAGAGAACCAGGACGAGTGTGGTCTTATGTTATATGCCAAAAACAATCAAACAAATGGTACATTGATGATGGAGACACGTGACAAGAGATCAGAGTAAATTCATTGAACTAAAGGAAGAAGATGGAGGCAATATAATCCTTGGAAAAAATTCATCTACAAGAATTCTTGGGAAAGACATAGTCAACATAGATAATGGAAGAACTAAGGTCCAAAACTCTTTGTATGTGGAAGGACTAAAACTCAATCTCTTGAGTGTCAGTCAAATGTGTGATCAAGAGTATGATCTCACCAATTCCAAAAAATGTGAAATTAGAAATGTTGATACTAGAAATCTGGCGGAAAAGGATAGAATAACTCCAAGAAATGTGTACATTCTTGATGGAATAAAAAGAGAAAAATGATGTATGGAAAATATAGGTGAGATATAGTTATAGCACGGAAGATCGAGACACATCAGTTTGGATTATCTGGTAAAGATTACAAAAATTCAGGCTGTGAAAGACATGTTGAATATATCGAAACCAAATAACACCCTCTACAAGGCATGCCAACATGGAAAAAAAATTAGGGTCATCTTCAAAGAAAAACAATATTCTACATCCATGCCTTTGGAGCTCATTCATATAAACCTCTGTGGACCAGCCAGGACTCAAACACTAAAAGGTGAAAAGTATTTTATGTTTTTTTATCAATGATTATATAAGAATGACATGGGTTGCCTTCCTTTGAGAAAAATCTGAGGATTTTAAGAAATTCAAAGCTTTCAAGGCCTTAATTGAAAATGAAATTGATCTAAAAGTCAAGTACCCAAGAACTAATAGAGGAGGTGAGTTTACTTCTAATGAATTCAATAGATTCTGTGAAGACCATGGAAATATAACAAAACTAATTGTTGCAAGAACTCCACAACAAAATGGAGTTGCTAAAATAAAAAATTGAATAGTACAAGAAATGGAGAGAACCATGCTCATTGAAGTGAAGTTATCAAACAGATTTTGGGGAGAAGTAGTTTAAACTGCAATTTATATCTTGAATAGAGAAAAAATAAGGGAACAATACTAAAACACCTTATGAACTATGGAAATATATACTACCCAATGTAAAACATTTGAAGGTGTTTGGAAGAAAATTTTATATTAACATAAATTTTTGAGGTGGATTTCAATGGCTACCCACCTATTCCACTGTCTCACAACACAATTTCCTGTTTTAGCAGTTTCTAGGTCTTGAAAATTTGGAGCCATTTTGAGGCCCTAAATGGCGTTTTTTTATGGAAACGGACTGAGTATTCCTGGATAAACCTTTTCATTAGGCTACCATGCATTTCAAATAGACATCATATGAAAAATTTATGACCTCGGAAAGTTGACATTCCAACTTACCCCATTAGGCCCCATATGCCTTTTGGTGCTTCATCTCTTAGGGTTAGGATTTTGGGTGTTTATGGTTTTTCATCACCTATTCATAATAAAAGGACCTCAGAGCCTCATTTTAACATAGTTCAGGGAGGCGCATAGCCGTTGCATATCTTCTCAGAGTTAAGCTACCATTGTTCGAGCTAGTTTTCTTTCATTTTGCATGTACATAGTTTTAGCATTTCCAACTTATTAATTGAAGTCAAGTTTCACTGTATATATATGCTTTGGTTTAAATATTTATTTCATTTCATCCCTTCATAAATTCATATCAATTTTATTAGAGTGGTCTACAATTTTTTTTTTGTGCATGTCCCCAACGAGGTCGAGATATAAGCAGTTGGGACTCAAAATTCTTGATCCCTTGCAATACTGCCCTTGTTGGCCTTAGTGACCTCCCATTGCAAAAGAAAATAAATATGAGGGAGCAATAGATATTATCAAATTGTTACTTCAAGAATCCCTCAAGCGACAAATAAATGAGATGATGGATAATTTTTCCTAGATCCTTCATCGGATACCAATAGGTAATACATCTTCATCCAGTGGCCACTTTGGAGGCACCACCCCCTTTAAGGTAAAAGTTAATTTTGGTACTCCTGTATTTGAAGGATAAATAGATGAAAATTCTCTAGATAAATGGTTATATATGCTAGAAGGATATTTTTCAATCCATAATTTTTTCGATGGAGAAAAGATTGTTTTTTCACTCATTAAGACCATCCCCCATGTCAAGGACTAGTGTGAAACTTAAAGTGAGAAGAGGGCCATGGAGGAACCCGCACTATTTTTTGTCACACCCACTTGGAAATATTTTAGGGACGTTGTTAAGGAATAATATTACCCTGTTGGAAGCTATGAAGACTACATGAGATGGAAAACACTACAACATGAAAGGGACTAAGAAGTGCTAGAGTTCACAAATATATTGCATATCTTGCACACGAAGATGGGTATTAAGGACTCTAAGTGACATTTGGTGCTAAAATCATGGTTTTCTATACATATACATCTATTGAAGAATGGATTTCTTGGACATATCCTTGCTTGGCAAAAAAAATAGGTATGTTGTCCAAATTGATAAAAAAAAAAAAAATTAAACATAAGAAGTGAGACTTTGGATCTGTGAATCCTTCGTAGCAGAAGTAGTACAAGGGAATCCCCAAACCAAAGAAAAAATGATAGGGCTACGGTCAACCACCCCAAGATGACCCATCAAATTTGTAAACAAATAACGGTAACGGGTGTTATCTCTCCGTAATTTCCCAAGGTTGTGAGAGAAACCCAGAGGTAACCACAAAACCACTTTGGAAGCTGGGATCTAGCCCTTCCATCTTCAGGGAGGGATCTCTCTATATGATTTAGATTTTTTGATTTAATATATTAGGCTAGTTATTGAGTTTTGAGTTTATTTTTTTCAAAGGTTTGGTTGAAACTACAAGGACAATCCATTGGGCAATGAAATCAAAAATTCTTAGGGTGATCAAATACAGAAATAACAAAATAGATTGTAACAGGGCAAGGTCGGCAGGCTATTGGATCTTTGGAGATTTTTTGGAATGAAAGGGAGGAAAAGATTTAGATCCAATTAAACATAGAGCATTTTAGAATGAATTATACATTTAATCTTAGTTTGAAAACACATATATTTTTTACAAGCCAGAGCATAGTGTAATTAAGCAAGTTCAACCCTTAATATTCTTTAAACAATACAAATAGAAAAACATATGGAAAAACAGAGAAATAACGATTACACAAGAGGAAAAACATCACCAATTTGCCTGACACATGAATCCTGGAACGACTTTCTGTATTAATGAAATTATCATTTTAGTTCAATACACAACTTTACATCAAAGGTATGCTTTCTTGGTGCAAGTTCCAACATTTGTACTTCGAATTATGAAGTATTTATACAAAACTTATCAAAATATCAAGATTTAAAATATCAAGGTTTTCTACAAAATATCATAGAAAATTGTTTGCAAAAACAATACAAACATATAGGCAAATAAAACTGTTGTATCTCTCTCGCACTATCTTCAAGGATTTTGGTGTTGACTTGGCCTGAAAAAATGTTTCTTTGTTGTTGAAAATGAACACTTGTTTTACTCAAGAAATTGGCAGAGTTTATCCCATCTGTCTTCATCCGGGGTGGAGAATTTAATTAAGTTCCTATAGGTTTCATCCACCTCGGTGTATTTTTGGAAAGTAGGTTTAATTATGAATAGACGCTTTAATTCATGTTTGATAAGAAAGTCAAATTTTAAACCTTCCATGAAGGTTTTTCCTATGATGGTTCCGTTGATGGTGGAAAAAATTGACTTATATCTTGCTATGGAGTATAATTTCTGTTGATACGCATCTAACTGAACCAATTTATCTCCAATTCATTTCAACCATGGAAGCCCCTTTTGATGCAGCACATTGAATTTTCTGTTAAATTTCTGAATGTTGGCCTCCAATTTATGGCACTTGTTTTCTAACTGTAGCATCAGGTTCCTTTTTGTAAGGACTCTTCTCACCTCAAGGATTGTTTCTGCCCTATCTACAATCTCAAATTCCTCTAGTTCCTCCTTTGTCCTTGAATTTAGAAACCTTATTAATATAATGGCTTCACCTGGCCTCAGTCCTAAACTTTATTTTACTTCTTCAATGACTTCTTTTGATCTATGCACTAATTCCTCCTGCTAAAAAATAATATCAATAGAGGGTCATATTTCATTAATAGCTTCATTGACCAATGTTTCAAATCCCAAAAGGGATCCATCATCACGACAATTCTGAATTCAGAATTGTCCTGATGATGGATCCTTGTTGGGATTTGAAACGTTGAAAAGTATGGTTATTACCATGGATACTCCGAGACTAAAATCAAAAGAAATGAACCACAGGTTCATAAAATCCAACTTCATTGATTTCTACCCAAATGTTTTATTTTTCCTGTGCAAGTGTTTGTCCCATGGAAGACTCATTTTCCAATTGTTCAATTCTCTCGGTTAACTTGTGAGTCTTTTGAAGCTCGGCTATGTACACATCATCAATATTTAATTTATTCTCTTGGATATTATTTAGCTAAGCTTTCATCTTCTCAATCTCTTTCCCTCTGATAGATAGGTCCTCCATTTCTTTGACTAATTCTCCTAATGAGTTTGTAGACTGTGCTTCAACTATGATGGTTGCTGAAGTGGAAGCTCTTGTTGTCAATGTACCTACAATCGGGACTGATGTGAGTAGAATGACTGCTAACTATGTTGATTGTTTTTCTTCTTTAGCAGTTTTTCCATTTCAGTCTCCATCTCTTTAATTTGCCCATTTTGTTCAATGATAATATTGAAGATGTCTTATCTCACTTTCTCTAGCTATATAACTTACTTGGTTTGTGGATCTTCAGTGGATGGGAGCTTGAGTTTCTTTTTTAGAGATGTCAGCGTTATTTCTTCTAATAATTTCCTCTGCAACTTTCACATTATTGGGATCATATCCCAATTTTATTACTAGATCCTCTAAAGACTTAATCTTAGTTTCTTTAGCTAAAGAAGATATCTTTTCTAGTTTGAGTTGGGACTAAATTATGTTAACCAAAGCTTGCAGCCTGGAAGATGCCATTGCTGATTTTGTCAAGGTTGAAAACATCATCTCACATGTTTGTTTGTGTAAGTCCATCTAATCAATGGGATCGATTTGATCAACATTGAAAGAAAAAATAGATTTCTTGTAATCATATGGAGTTTGGGGAAAAGGAACCTTAGTGTGGAGGAAGGCTATTTGCATCTTTCCTTTCTATGTGTCAAAGGTAGAGAGAAGCCTATGATGTGCGGATGGTGTCTGTTTGCAAAATATAGAATAGGTAGTATCTCTTAGAATCTAATTTTTCTTCTTAATTTCCTTATACTTTGCAAATATGTTTGGTTCAATTTGGTCATGAACTAATTCTCCTAACTTAGATGTGTTCATTGGCTCTTGGGAAGCCGAATATGATGGAGATCCTATGAAAATATCTTCATTCTTGGTAGAAGTATAGGGGCCTGTCAAAACTATAGTGGATTGTACATTTTCCTCTTGAAAGGATTCTTTTGATAGATTGGTCTTCTGTCTCTTCTTGTAAATCTGAAACTCTTTCCCCTGAATTTTTTTGATTGAAGGGGAAGCATCCTCCCTTAGTATTTTTTCTTGCTTCTCCTATGGTGTTGGAGTCTATGATGTCATTGCAGAGAGTACCTGTTCTTCTGCCTCCTGCAAAGTATTTTCCTACTATTGATCTTGATTCATATATTTTTCTATTTCTAGCCTAGGAGTATGAGTGTAGGGAGTAGTCTTCTGCTCTACTCTTAGTTTTGAAATTATTCCCAAAGGTTCATATGACTAGGTGAAGTTGAGTTTAAAATTCATCTGCTTGAGGAGAACATCTGTTTCTTTGGTTGTTGTCCTGGTATTACAAAAAAAACACCAACATGTGCTTTGGTCTTGAATTGAGATTTCTTCTTGGCTACCACAAAGTGTAGCTCATTCATATGAATCATTTGTCTAATATATTCTAGTGAAAAAATTCTCATGGGTACAAATTTGGGCAGCCTATATGGAGGCAATTCACACCCATACACTCTGATCTTAATATAATTTTGGTACAGGTACCAGTCACCTGTCTTTATTTGCTCACTTTGATGTAGAAATGTTTTTATATCAGGTCTTATCCTTGGTTCAACATCACTATTTAATAGTAAAGAAATTGTATACAAAAACTGGTATACATAATCACTGAAGGTGAATTCATTGGTATGCTTCCTTACCAAGGAAGTCCAATGAATCATAGACTGGGCATTCCCTTTTTCATCCAGATTCTGTAAAGGAAATTGAAACCTGTCTCATTGATGGAACAAAAACAAATACGCTAAAACTGAAGCATTCTTAAAGACCCCCTATGTAGAAAACTTTAGGAACTATTCATGGATGGCATTTGCAAGGAACTTACTCTAATTGAAGATGACTGGGGAATTTTTGCTTGTTGAGAAAACTGATAAAAACCCTATGATGGCTTCATCAACCCATTGATCGAATTGATAGCCCAGTAAACAAGAAACTATTGAGATAATTTTCTTTTTCATTTCAAGGAACATAGAGGATGGATAAGGAGGATTTTTCTTAGGAAATTGGAAATTCTTAGGTAGAAATGTATCAAAGATTTTGGCTCTATGAGGGAAAGTGAGGTTTTTGTAGATTTCCATGAGGGAATCTATTGAAAAGGGTTTCAGAGAGTCGGAATTATGAATCTGAAGTATTTGGCTTATGGAATCAGGGATAATTGTGAAAAGAATATCATTGTTTTCGGCTACAATTTCCCTTTGATTGGGTATATACTTGAAATGGAACCATGCCACAAATTCTAGAAAATGATGGGTTTAAGGAAAAATGAATTGAGGCGGGAAGGAGTCCCACAAGCTCAATTCGTCACTGAGGTCAAAGAATTTTTGTTTTAACCAGTTGTGGAGTTCGTAGAGGTCGAACGCATAATGGTTTCAAAAATATTATAATGTTCATCAACTAATGGTTGATGGTCTAAATCAATCACAGGGGGAAGCAAGGGGTTTTCTACTGTAGCTTTTTATTTTCCTTTAGAAAACATTTTGAAAAGAAAAGGAAGGAAACATTGTAATTACCATAGAATTGTCAGATGACACTAGTGGCTCGATGACTAGTAGTGATGACAGGTCAGCTTGCTAACTGGTTATAGTAACAATAGTAGTAAAAATAGTAGGTTCACTGTCATAGGATTTATAATGGGATCGCAAAAGGAAAGATGACTGAACGGGGTCTTGGTGATTTTATTGGCCAGATCACTTACCGTTGGATGATTATCCATTTAACATGATAAATTCATTAATCTGGGAACGATTAGGTGTTGAATGGATATTTAACGATTAGTGATGAGCATAGGGATGTGTCATTTGGAAGGCGGAGTTGGATAGGATGTGACAATGAAGGGAGTAGAGTCGAATGGAATGTGTCAGCAGTGGGAGCGGAGTTAACAGTCACTTTCTAGGCAAGAAGAGGGTAAAGCTGATTTCAGAGGGGTCGCGAGGGGCCAGCAGTAAGTAGTTTTAGGTGAGGGGGGTCTGAAGTCTACCAGAGAGTACCACATCGCAAAAGTGGTAGTGTGAGAATCAACTTTTAAGACCCCCACCCCTCGATTAATTGTAGGAGGGGCAGGGGGGGTCCGAAGTGATCGCCCGCCATTGATTTGGGTGGGTTAGATCACAGCCCTTGTTTATATCTCTACCTTTATTACGAAACGAAAAAGCGTCATATCAAAACTAACTTTATTAACATTTAATTAATCGTGCTTGAACTGTGCAATTAATTAATTAAAGAATTTTATTAAAACTAATTTAATCACACTTAAACGATACAATTAAATAATAAAACATTAAGGAATTTAGACTTCTGTGATCCATAACATTGTTAGAGAGTTTTCGGCGAAATCACATAAATAATCATTTGTCGACGTGTTTCGAACCAACCAGTGTGGTTCATCGTCAGGACAAGATGAAGAACCGATCCAGCTTAGCTAGTTAAATAGTTTGGGCAGAGACTCCAACGGCTAGATTGATAACGGCTAATTTTGACCTAATGACCCCAGTCAAATAATTAATATTCTTGCTATATTTTTAATTATTATTATTCCTGGAAATTAGTTAAATTAGGTAAAAATATATAAGTAAAGTACTCCTACTGGTTAGTAAATCATTTGTTTATTTAACTAAATATAATTGTTTATTAATA
>APFE030048956.1:3610-39666 GCA_000404065.3 Pinus taeda | reverse complement strand
CATGCGAATTCTCTGGTTTGTTCTCAAACCATACTCATCAACTACTGCTTTTGTTCTACAATCAATCCTTTGCCAATATGTAGAATTTTCCCTTCAAATATTTCCACAGGTTCTGTGGTTAGCTCCTGCCTTCCTTCCATGGTTGCAAATGAGGTGAAGACGACTAGATGGTAGGTTTCCTAAAAATCATCACTAAACACATGCTGATAACCATTAAACGAGATGGGATAATTGATGCAAGAACTATCAGATAGAAACTGCAGCAAAACATGCTCATCAGAGTGTTCCTAGAGACCTCTAGACCGTTCTAATGTTAATAATGGAAATTGTTGGCATTATGACAGAGGTTTGGTGTTGTGTCACATGTTTTGTCCTTGATGGCAACTCACTCATATGGAAGATCTTAGTTCAGGCTCTCAGAATAAAAGAAAAAGAGATATAGGCAGGTTCCTCTTAACCAAGTCGCGTGTACACACGGGTTAGGCGATCAAAAGGCGCGTATACGTATACACGCACTTTCATGTAGAGAAAAGCGTGTACATGTGGGAAAAATTATTTTTGGTCCATGGTATTTAGTCCGTTATATTTGAACCTATGGTTTTGGACCTTGGTATTGCATCCGAAGTGTTGAACCCAGGTATTGGTTCTAAATTGTTTTGGACCATGGTATTGAGTAAGGCCTAAGACTATAAAAAGGGAAGGAGATCATTAGGCAAAGGATGAGCAAAAAGTATCGAATATCTTATGAAGAGCAAGATCTAAAATTGGGTTATGGTACATTGTTGAATTTGAACCAAGGAGGAACCTGAGCGCTAAAAGATGGATAAGTTCTATTGATGGGTCGAGATCTTAATGCTTGACTACTAGTATCATTGTGTGATTTTTGATCTATTATAATTGGCACATGATTAGATCTATAAAACTGATAATCTGGGTATAAATCATGTCTGATTAAGTGAAAAGGGTAAAATATCTTTTATAGATTTGTACGTAGGTTTGACACTTCAGAGGCGCATATACACGTGGGTTCAGCAAGTGAAGACAGTGTATATATTGGTTGGCCTTAATACAACTGCGTATGTATGTAGGGTTCTACATATTGAAGTAGCGTACATCTCATGAAATATGTTTTAGCTACTTTTGTTTATTGTTGCAGTGTTCTGGGTTCAGAATTGGTGTCTGGTTACAGTTACTGTTTTTTGTCTACGACATTCTGAGAAGTGATTGGTTGATTCAATTTTGGTTTGTACAAAGGAGATTGGTTGATGCAGATATAATTGATGTTTGATTGATGTTAGTCATGGATCCAGTCTGAAAATTTATGAAACATGGTCCCTGGAAGAAAAGAGAAGGTTGTAGCCTTCTATAGGTCAGCACCTACGTACTAGTACCTCATCTAGTACAAGAGCTAAGGGGGTTGTAGCTCCCTTCCAGGAAAAGCTGGAGAACGAGAGAAGGTTGTAGCCTTCTGCAGGTAGCAGCCTGCGTATTGGTATA
Source organism: Pinus taeda (assembly GCA_000404065.3). Taxonomy (NCBI): domain Eukaryota; kingdom Viridiplantae; phylum Streptophyta; class Pinopsida; order Pinales; family Pinaceae; genus Pinus; species Pinus taeda. The sequence continues at coordinate 38,169 of APFE030048956.1, read as the reverse complement.
AGACTGCACCAGTACAGAATCATTGTAAAAAGAAGTTTATAATTAAAAGAAGATAGAGACGAATTGCAACAGGTGGTTTTCACCCACATTGGGTTTCCATCTTACAACTTGATGTTCATGTGTGTTGCTTATGTGTGATGATTTGTTCTACTTTACTGCTCCTGTTTACTGTTCATAGTGTTAATAATGTTCTGATGCACTCATTAAGAAGCAACTAACTGAATTATAAGTTTACTGGATATACGCTTGTTGCATTACACACAGTTGTGTATACACGCGGTTTTCCTTAACTGAAGTAGCATATATGAATCTAAATATGGAAATGAAAAAGTTATATTGATTTGATAATACTGATTCACCCACCCCCCCCAGTATTATTTCCAACACTTGGTATCAAAGCAGGTCCTTCAGAAGAAGCTTGATCACTTGAAGGAAGATCTATCATCATGAGCAACTACGAAAAAGGGGCATCGATCAGGCCACCAATTTTTTATGGGATAAACTTCGTCTATTGGAAGGTAAGAATCACATCCTATCTTCAATCTCTTGGTACATAAGTCTGGGATATCGTGGAAACAGGATACACATTTCCATCAACAACTCCTACAGATACGGCTAGTAAGAAGCAGTATGAAACAAATGCAGAGGTTTTCAATACTCTATTAGGGAGTCTATCTCAATCAGAATTCGTCAAGGTTATGCAGCTCAAAACCACAAAATAACTATGGGACAAGATCATTCTGAGCTATGAAGGAGATGATCAGATAAAATGAGCAAAACTACAAACTCTCGGAATTCAATATGAAAATCTCAGAATGCACAATGATGAAAGTGTGGCTAACTATTTCCTACGTATAGATGAGATTGTTAATTGTATGAAAAACTTGGGTGAAGAAATAAAAGAAGTTGTTTTCGTTGAAAAGGTTCTAAGATCTTTGTCTCCTAAGTTTGAATCAAAAGTTTCTGCCATAGAAAAAAAATTGAATCTATAGAGCATTACCATGTCACAACTGCACGGAATCCTAACTGCTTACGAAATGAGAAAAGGAGGACCATCAGATAAGAGAGAAGCCGCATTTAAAGCCTCAGGAAAAGGAGATTACAATGACTTAGGACATATGTCAGAAGAAGAGGAAGAATCAAACTTTGTCAAGAACCTTCAACAGGGTTCTGGAAGATTCAGAGGTAAGCTACCTTTCAAATGTTTTGCTTGTGGAAGGTCGGTCACTAGGCTACCAAAGTGTCCTCATAAAGATAAGCTTGACAAAGGTAAGGAACCTGTTAGATGGAACAAAAAACAGAATATAAGTAAGAAAAGCTATTATACACATGAAGATAGTGATGGATTTTCAAATAGTGATGAAGATGAACAATGCAATGATTATAGACTTTTGATGGCCTTTGAAGATGATGATTTATTGGATGCTATAGATGAAGAAGGTCTTTATGAAGAAATTTCTAAACTTAAAATTTGTTTGGAGGAAAAGAATAAGATTATAGATACTCTGACATTCCAACTTGTTGAAAGAGAAAAACACAATGAAAAGTTAGAATGTGAAATTTTGGGACTTAGAAAAGATATTGAGAAATGAAAAGCTCTTAATCTTAGATTTGCTAAAGGATCTAAAACTTTAGATGAGATTATCAAAGTGCAGCGTTCTCCTCTAATCAAGATAGGTCTTGGATATACTGAAGACATGTCTCAAGCACAGAATCCATCCACCTCCAAAAGTTAACTTGATGCAACAAGGAGAAGTGAACAAGTTGACAATCGACAGCAAAAGCATAATGCAGATCACCAGGTAAATCAGGGACAATTTACTTCAAGAATGAGCAAAGATCATCAAGTAAATCAGGGGCAATCTACTTCAAGGATGAACAAAAGCTACAAACCACATGTAAATCATTCTCAATTTGCCTCAAGATTGGATGTCAATGGAAACTACAATCATTTGGTTGGTAGGTTTGATAATCGCAGGAATTTCTTCAATGGCCAATGTTTCTCTTGTCATAATTTCGGTCACAAAGTTGATCAATGTGTTGCTTACAAGACCATCATGACTAGAGAAGCTCAAAAACAAAGGAGTATGATTGGGATCATGAAAAGGACCTACAATAACTTTTCTGCTCTTGAAAATGAAATAGAATGTTCTATTTGTAACAACGTCGGTCATGAAGATTTTGAATGCAAGAGTAGGTTTCGGCAAACAACTCAAAAGGAGCAAGCTTCATCAAGTCCCAAAACATGGAGAAAGAAAGAACCACAACCAGAAAGATGTGGTATAGCCTTATATGCGGAAGGGTAGGAAAATCAGTGGTACATCGACAGTGGATGATCGAATCATATGATAGGTGATAAAGAAAAACTTCAGTCATATAGTGCCTTAGAAAAGGAAAGGAAGGTCTCATTTAGAAATAACACCCCTGCACTCATAAAAGGTAAAGGTTCTATTATTTTGAAAGAAAATGTCAAAGCAGGAAATGATATGTATGTTGATGGCTTAAAGCATAATTTATTGAGTGTCAGCCAAATGTGTGATCAAGGAAATGAGGTAATATTTTGATCAAATGGATGTATTGTTCGTGAGCTTGATACAAGAGAAACAGTGATCAAAGGCATAAGAACTCCAAATAATTTATACATACTCAAAGGAGGACAACAACAACGCTATCTAAGCAAGAATGATGAACATTGGCTATGGTATAGAAGATTGGGGCATCTAAGCTTCTCTCAGATAAGGAAAGCATGAAAATATTAGACCCTTCGTGATCTCCCTGACATCAGAATTCTAGACAATACAATATGCAAATCATGTCAATTTTGTAAGAAAACCAGAACTAATTTTCCTGAGAAGGAAGGATCAGCTAGCAGGCCACTTGAACTTGTTTATATTGATGTATGTGGTCCATCTAGGAAAAGGTCACCTCGAGGAGAAGAATACTTTAAACTATTCATTGACGACTTTTCCAGGATGTGTTGGATAGGACTTATGAAGCATAAAGACGAAGCTTTCAAAAAGTTCAAAGCATTCAAAACCTTGGTTAAAAATGAATTAGATCGCAAAATCAAATGCCTCAGGTTTGATTGAGGAGGGGAATTTAGCTCGGATGAATTTTTCGATTTTTGTGAAGGACATGGAATAAGAAGGGAATTCTCTATTGCAAGGACCCCTTAGCAAAATGGAGTAGTGGAAAGGATGAACAAAATGGTTCAACAAATGGCTCGTGCTATGCTTGATGAGTCTGGAACTTCCGCAACCTTCTGGGGTGAAGCTACATTTGCTGCAGTTACTATTCTGAACAAGAGAAATGTCCAGGTAAATAGCACTCAAACTCCTCATGAACTCTGGTATGGTAAGACTCCCACAGTAAAATACTTCAAAATTTTTGGAAGCAAATGTTACATCAAAAAGACTGATGAAAACATTGGCAAGTTTGAACCTAGAGTAGATGAATACATTCTCCTTGGATACTCTCCCCACAGTAAAGGATATAAGTGTTACAATAAAAGACTTGGAAAAATTGTTGAAAGTATTGATGTAGTGGTTGATGAAGAAGGAAACATTCCTAGGCAAGTAAAATACGAAGATTTCGAAGATGATGAGGACTATCCTTCAACATGAAATAAGACTTATGATGAAGAAGAAACCCATGAGGCACCAGAAGAATAGATAAGGATAGAAGAAAAGACTCCATCCAGGTACATTCAGAAGAATCATCTAGAAACTCAAATTTTGGGGCAAAAAGAGGCAGGTGTACAAACAAGAAGAACTATTTCAGAAGCTTCAAGCTATCTAGCATTGCTCTCCTCCACTGAACCACAAAATGTAAGAGAAGCATGAAAAGATGAATGCTGGATCAAGTCCATGGATGAAGAACTTGAGCAGATTGAAAAGAATAACACCTAGGAGTTGGTTCCTAGACCAAAAGATAAGAATGTCATAGGGACAAATGGATATTCAAAAACAAGCTGAATGAAAATTGATAAGTTATTAGAAATGAAGCCAGACTTGTTTGTAAAGGGTATGCTCAATAAGAAGGTAAAGACTTTGAAGAAACTTTTGCACCAGTTGCTAGACTTGAGGCCATAAGAATGTTCCTTGCTCTTTCTAGCTTTCAGAAGTTCAAAGTATTTCAAATGGATGTGAAATCTGCCTTTTTAAATGGGGACATAGAAGAAGAAGTGTATATTGAGCAACCAGATGGATTCATCCTTGGAAATGATCCAAAACTTGTATGCAGACTTAAGAAGGCACTCTATGGTCTTAAACAGGCTCCAAGGGCTTAGTATTATCGTCTGGACAAATCTCCATCACAAGATTTTCATATATAAAAATTGATAATGATAAATTGCTAATACTTGTTGTGTATGTTGATGATATCATCTTTGGTAGCAATGAAGAAGCCATGAGTCAAAACTTTGCTTTGGTGATGCAGAAAGAATTCGAAATGTCCTTGCTTGGTGAGCTGACATATTTTATTGGTTTACAAATCTAAAAAATAAAGACGATATATTTTTATCACAAACCAAGTATCTCAAGCAGATCTTGAAGAAATATGGCATGGAAGATTCGAAACGGGTATGTACCCCTATGGTAACAGGATGCAGCCTTAGAGAAAATGATGAATCAGCAGCAGTACATCAACCAACCTATAGATCCATGATTGGTAATCTGCTCTATCTGACAGGTACCCGACTAGACATAATGCATGCAGTAGGAATAGTTGGAAGATTCCAGGCAAATCCAAAGGAAGCACACCTTCAGGAAGTTAAGAGGATTTTCAAATATCTTCAAGGAACACAAAGCTATGGCTTATGGTATCCTAGAGATTCAGACCTCGCACTTCATGCATATATAGATGCAGATTGGGCAGGAAGCATGGATGATAGGAAAAGCACTAGTGGTGGTGCATTCTTTATGAGTTCCAGCTTAGTATCTTGGTTCAGCAAGAAACAAAGTTCAATTGCTTTATCTATAGATGAAGTGGAATATGTGGCTACCGCATCTTGCTGCACACAACCCCTTTGGATGATGCAAACTCTGCAAGATTTTCAAATCACTTGTACTCCACCTATCTCCATCTTATGTGATAATACAAGTGCAATCAGTATTTCAAAAAATCCAGTCATGCATTCAAAGACCAAGCACATACCTATCAAATATCATTTTCTCTGGGAACAAGCACTTGAAAAAAAGGTCAAATTGGAGTATCTTCCCTCTAAGGAACAAATTGTTGATATACTCACCAAACCATTGCCCAGGGAGACATTTGAATACCTCAGACAGAAGCTAGGAGTAGTTGGTGCATCATCTTGTTGTTGAAACTTGTCTGTTTCAGAGAAAAGTGGTTGTACGCGAGTTTAATGAGGAGAATCTGTGTACGTACGTCGATTTATGTGGATTCATTTGCGTATTTGTTGGTTTGAAGACAAACAATGGGCCAGGCTCAGGATGAAAAGAGTCTGATATGAGTCTGACAGAGACCATCTGGCACAGGTTCAGGGGGAGCATATATTCTTCTAATAATGCATTGTTGGCATAATCTTAGAAGATCTTGGTTCAATTCCATAGTTGTTTTGATTTTAGGTAAAACAGGTGTAGAGGGAGAACATGGTTGCTGGTCTGAATGATGATTGACAAATGCTGCTGATGATAGTTGTTGATAACTATCATAGTCTTGCTGTAGATATTTCATCTCTATGACATGAATTTCTTTTCTTATCGAGGTCATGTAATGGCCTATCTTGGTTTCCGCACTACGACTGGGATGGATGATGTAATGTTCTTGTTTTATCATGTGTAAATTCTTGGTGTATCCCCACTTGGTTGGGTGGATGAGTCAATATTGGTACATTCCCACTTGGTTGGGAGATGGATGTATGTATGAGTATTTAGTGATAGGAAGGTCTTTCATGATGTATAAAGTCATGTTTCTTCTTGTAGAACATCTTCTCGCAGACCTTGCCTACAGTCAGGGGGAGCTTGGATAGCACAATAGAGCAGAAAATCCAGCATGTACTCAGGGGGAGTATAACCCTTTGCCCTTGATGACAAAGGGGGAGAATGACTTTTGAGTGCCTTGGGGTTGCCATCAAGTCCAAAGGGGGAGATTGTTGGCATTATGATAGAGGTTTGGCGCTATGTCACAGGTGTTGTCCTTGATGGAAACTCACTCAGATGGAAGATCTTAGTTCAAGCTCTCATAATAAAAGAAAAAGAGATATACGTAGGTTCCTCTTAACCAAGTCATGTGTACACGCGAGTTAGGCGATCAAAAGGCACGTATATGTATACATGCACTTTCACGCAGAGAAAAGTGCGTACATGTGGGAAAACTTATTTTTGGTCCATGGTATTTAGTCCGTTATATTTGAACCTATGGTTTTGGACCTTGGTATTGCATCCGAAGTGTTGAACCTAGGTATTGGGTCCCTAGTATTGGTTCTAAATGGTTTTGGACCATGGTATTGAGTAAGGCCTAAGACTATAAAAAGAGAAGGATATCATTAGGCAAAGGATGAGCAAAAAGTATCGAATATCTTACAAAGAGCAAGATCTAAAATTGGGTTATGGTACATTGTTGAATTTGAACCAAGGAGGAACCTGAGCGCTAAAACATGGATAAGTTCTATTGATGGGTCGAGATCTTAACACTTGAATACTAGTATCATTGTGTGATTTTTGATCTGTTATAATTGGTGCATGATTAGATCTATAAATCTGATAATTTGGGTATAACTGATGTCTGATTAAGTGAAAAGGGTAAAATATCTTTTATAAATTTGTACGCAGGTTCGACACTTCAGAGGCACGTATACACGCGGGTTCAGCAAGTGAAGACAGCGTATACGCTGGTTGGCCTTAATACAACTACGTATGTATGCAGGGTTCTGCATATTGAAGTAGCGTACATCTCATGAAATATGTTTTAGCTACTTCTGTTCACTACTGTAGTGTTATGGGTTCATAATTGGTGTCTGGTTACTGTTACTGTTTTTCTGGTTACAACATTCTAAGAAGTGATTGGTTGATTCAGTTTTTGTTTGTACAAAGGAGATTGTTTGATGTAGATATACTTGATGTTTGATTAATGTTAGTCATGGATCCAGTCTGAAAATTTATGAAACGTGGTCCCTGGAAGAAAACAGAAGGTTGTAGCCTTCTGTAGGTCAGCACCTATGTACTAGTACCTCAGCTAGTACAAGAGCTAAGGGGGTTGTAGCTCCCTTCTAGGAAAAGTTGGAGAACGAGAGAAGGTTGTAGCATTCTGCAGGTAGTAGCCTGCGTACTGGTATAAGACTGCACCAGTACATAATCATTGTAAAAATAAGTTTCTAATTAAAAGAAGATAGAGATGAATTGCAGTAGGTGGTTTTCACCCACATTGGGTTTCCACCTTACATCTTGATGTTCATGTGTGTTGCTTATGTGTGATGATTTGTTCTGCTTTATTGCTCCTGTTTACTGTTCATAGTGTTAATAATGTTCTGATGCACTCATTAAGAAGCAACTAACTGAATTATAAGTTTACTGGATATACGCTTGTTTCATTACACACAGTTGCATATACACGTGGTTTTCCTTAACTGAAGTAACATATATGAATATGAATATGGAAATGAAAAAGTTATATTGATTTGATAATACTGATTCACCCTCCCCTTCTTAGTATTATTTCCTACAGAAACATGCAGTCTTCATCTCCATAAGCATTTTCGATCCATACCGGTACTTTGGCAGCTGTTTGAGCAAGTGGAAAGATGGACAACGTTTGATTGTGAGATCCATTCGAAATGGTCATTTCCCCATTTCTGCATCCAATGACAGCATTCGCAGTTGCCAGCCATGGCCTTCCCAGGTCCACGGGGTGTCCAGGTCTAGAGGTTTTTGGAGAAATGACTACAAAGTCTATAGGATATTGCCAGGAGGAAATAGTGACTACTATATCTTCCAAGGATCCTATTGGCTTGACAACGGATTTATCTACCATCTCTAAAAGGATAGGGGTGGTTTTCAATCCAAGCAAGAAGCCTTGGCCAAGTATCAGCTTGAAGAAGAGGTAAACCATCCCTGTTTGTCTTCAAATTCTTCTAAAAATTCTTATATTGGTTCTTTTGAAAAACACACCAGAGGCATAGGTTCCAAGCTAATGTCTAAGATGGGCTCTGAAGGAAAAGGATTGGGAAAAAATGCACAAGGTATTGTTGAGCCAATAATGGTTGAGGAAAGGCCTAAGTATTTGGGTCTTGGCTATGGACAGTCTTATGGAGAGAGTTCCAAAGCTGCCATGAAGGCCATTGAAACAGTTCCAAAAAGGAGTTTCATTGCAGGTCCTCTACCTCAGAAGCATGAGGATTGTATTTAGGAGGAATGCAATAACTTGAAACATCATTCACAGGATGCAAGTGTTCAGAAGCACACACTTAAACCAGAGATTTGTGCAAACTCTGACAACCTTGAAGAAAGGGATAGTGTTCCAAAGGGAGCCACTTCTTCATTTGATTCACCTCTACATGATGGCAATAAAGGTGAAAGAGGCAAGTACAAATATGGCTCTAAACACATTCCTCTTGATTTTGTAAAGCATGGGAAAAGAATTGCATGTTCCTTTTATGGTTGGGGTAACCATTATGTTTCTACATGTTGGAAGAGGATGGCCACATACAAGAAACTTTTGAAGGAAAAGAAGCAAGCAGCCAAAGGTCCACAAGACAAGGAAAATCATGCTGTCAAAAGGATGCACATGTGTTGCACTTAATACCATAAGCAAGGGAATCTTGCTGAAAGGTGTTGGACTTTGAATCCAGCACTGCTTCCACGAAAGTTGAAGAAGAAGGTGGAAAAAGAAAATGGTAGGGATGGAAATAAAGATTCCATGAATGATGTGTTTCAGGATGATTCACATATTGATGTCGATGTGCAAACAAAGGAGGGACATTTGAAATGGATTGGTAAGAAATGGTTAGAATTCTTATCCAATTAAGATTGCATGTTTATTGATGCATCTTTTTGAATTTCTTTGTGGAATAAATGCAAGTTGCAGGATCTTGCCAAAATGGTAAATGGAAAGAAGTTGAGTAGGAAACTCAATTTATTGTTGCAACAATATGCTCATTTCATCTTCGAAAGTACAATGTACTTAAGCGAAATTTGAAAGATAGAATGCATGAATGAGCATAAGATGCATGTGATGTTGGCTTGGGAGAAGTTAACTTGGTCTCCAAAATGGAGATAATGATGAAGTGTTTCATCTTTTGGAGAAGAGTCCTAAAAGTATTTTTCCTACATGCTTGACTTGAAGAGTCATTTGTTGTAAAGGCATGTTTTATTGGTTGGTTATCTAGTCAATCATTTGTATGCAGATATAAGACATGGAAGGGTTCACAATATGTGAAATCTATTTCTTTGTTGAAGTAGAAGTTAGTCCATCTAGTTGTTATCTGTATGCCTGCTGTTGTTAACAATTATTGCTGGTAGCTTTTCAAATAGGTACAGATGAAAGTTTTGTGGAGCAGATGTACTTCACATTCGTTTGAGCCACCTTAGATCAAGGATCAAGGCAAAGAAGTTCATACTACCTTCTGTAAACTTCACAATAGAATTTATGAATGAAGTCAAGGAGGAAAGCATTTCTTCCCGAGATGACCAACCCATCCAAGCAGGGAAGTGGTTAGAGATTTTGGTTTAGAGGCACTATGTAAAGGCAAGGTAGGGAGGCTGAAAGGAGAGGGTGTTGTTACTCTCATTTACTGCTCAGATCAGTAGATCAATCCTTTGGTGGACCAAAAGTTCTTTTAGTGGGAAGGCGTGATCCAAAATGGATCTTGAAACTCTCTAAGTCTTCATGAAATCTCTATAATTTACACCAAATATTAAAAATCTTGTGAAGATCATGATAGTTGCTAACTGCGATCAACACGAATCAACGAGGGTCGTTGATCAAGAGCGCAGAGTGACAGACCATGGTAACACGCGCTGTCGCGAATTAGCAAAGTCGGCGATGGTTTGAGTCAACGGGGGAGGAATCGCATATCGCAAGGCAAACCCCTTGAAGAAGGAGAGCCACATGCGCCCGAACCCAAAAAATCATGAAATGCAGCGGAAAGTGTTTCAGTACCATCCAAGGCGGGATCCCATAGAAACTGATAGGATATCGGAAGGGCTTTGAGTGGTAAGCGTTTAGACCTAGTCTCACCCAATGCCACACAACGAGTGACACACGTCCGACGGAAAAAGAGAGAAAACCGCTCACATCGGACAGGTAAATGTTGAGCAAGTTATCCGCCTGATATGTGTGATGACCGTAGGATCTGGAGGGTCCAAATCAACAACAGAGATGCAACCTGATGGATGACCAGATTTGACGAAGTTATAAATCATATTGTGTGGGATTTTGAAGTCCGACGTGGGCGATGAGTTGGCATAAATTCATGTTTTGTAGGCATTCTAGGAGTAAACAGAAATAATGGCCATTTCAAACGATCAAGTGTTTTCGGTGAACCTGACATGCTCATCCGTTAAAGGAATAGGTGGCCACCTCCCTATAAGGCGTTATGCAGTTACTATAACCGCCAAAAGAATGGATTCAAATGAACAGAGGAAGGGAACCAGAAAGCCGAGAAGCGAAAACGAACAATTAGGAAGCATATTGGCTTCAAAGCCACAGACTGACAAAGAGGAGAAGGGGAAGCCCAGGAAGTAGTAAGTAGACCTGGAAGTAGAGAAACCAGAGCCGAGCTGACCTAAAGAAGCAAAGGCAGTAAGTGAGCCATGGTTAAGACAAAGACAGAGAGAGTACTCCAGAGAGTCTGTGTACTCCAGAGAGACTTGGGGGATCCAAGTACAGTCCTACTAATTGTATCTGTTGTGTGTGACTCAAATTGAGCTCACCGTAATAGACAAATCCACGAGAGGTTGGAGGTAGAGCCATAGAGCTAGAGATCTCTAACAGACTTCTAAAGAGCCACGAGGTTGTAGTGAAGTTGCAACACAACAGGAGATCGAATGATCGAGTTGTGGCTGGTTGTCTGAGGTGTGTCGAAGACAGGAGAAGGAGTTCCAAAGACAAATGCAGAATTCTGAGGGAGTTAGAGAAGCTCGAAGCTCAAGAAGCTCAAAGCACTGACTGAAGGAGTCAAGTCCAGAGAAGCCTAGACCTGTCTGTAGAATAAGGACAACCAGGGGTAAGATGGCATTCTAAGCCCATTGGTTTAGTTGTAGACCAGTGGAGTTAAGTGTAGCACTTGTAAAATAATTGAAGCAATAATCCCAGAGAGCCTAATCGAGTTGAGTAGAGCTCAAGGAGATGTAGCCCAAGATATCAGGGTGAACTCCATATTATATTGTTGTCTTATGGGTTCGTTGAATTGATACTTTATTTACTGTTATTTGTGTTTCACATCAGCATAAGCAAATGAACATAAGCACTCAATAGTCAAAAACAAATACAAGCATACACCTATATTTTCAAGCATTTCTTAATTCCACATTGGTTAATCATTAAGACTTGGGAAAATTTAAAGCTTTGGAAGTGGGAGAGGTTCTTGTAAGTTAGACAAGAAGCCTCAGAGCCCCATTTTTAGGTCATTCATCCATACCAAACAATATCAATCAAATCTCTAAATGTTGGTACTACACTTTCTATGTGAAAACCAATCAATAATTCCTCAACAAGCATCCTATGATAATGGCTATTTTTACTTAAAGAATCAAACATTCCTATGATAATAACCACTCAGCTTATTAAACTATTGATGCCATAATCATTCATTCCTAGAGAAACAATGACACTAACTTGTAGCAATCCAATTACTACTTCAATGAGCGATCTATTATGATAGTACTTCCATCAAACAATCATTCTATAAAAAAGAGCTTATTTCCAAATCAAGGTTCAGGGTTTAAGTACCAATTGGAAGAATTGATCTGTTTTGTTGTTCTATCCTCAATGGATCACTTACAGGATTGAATAAATGAAAGCAACTCTGATACTTATCTTACTTCATGCCCAGCTATCAATCCTAGAGACTATACCTAATTCTATGTTACAATCATGCAAATACCTACCACTATGTTGTTTTAAGTCGTAACAATGAATGAATCATGAAGTAGACACCCTAACACATGAACCGAGAAAGGAGACAATCATTCAAAGAAGACTGTTTTTTGCACAGGAGTAAGGATAATCGTTTCAATTCACCACCGATATTGGCAATTAAATGAACAAGAGGAACAAATGATAACTATGGAATTGGTCTTGTGAAATAGTTCCTATAATGTTATATGCTGATTTACAGCACATCAATCCACAATGAAACAAACCAATTAATCATTTGTGCAAGCCAGACATCCTTGTATTTAAGCTACTAATTCGATAGTTTAATCAAATTCGTTAAGTCTTTGAATGATCTAGACAGCACCAACCTATATTCAAGTGCCTCTGCAATGCTACAGTTAGGATCAATCTAAGTCAATTCTTTTCAATGAAACAGAGGTTGATTTAGAGGAAATAGACAAAACCTGTCCTATTCGATTGAGGTCATCATTCATCTATATCTGTTGAAAGATTTAAGGACTCCAGCATAAACTGTTGGTGACAATTCCAATCAATGTATCAGTGACCATACAATGTGTTCAAGGTGAGGGCAAATCAAAGTGATAGAGTGGATTTGGCTCGGAAAGGCACAAAATCACACTGAAATCTAATTGCAATTCATGAAAATGGTAAGGACTCCTGCAGTCACACCTATTAATCAATCAATCAATAATAATCCACACAAACTGACTTGTAAATGGAAAAGGAAATTAAACGAATCTAAGTGTGCAGTGCCACTGTTGATACAAATACAAACAATCCCAGATGGGTGGGCTCAGCCACACCTGGGGCTAATAACTTACAGTAACTATACGATTTAGTTCACAATCAAAATATGGACTCTATTCCAATCAATGCATTCAAAAATGGCTTCAGAACAAGAGCAACATCACAATTATATTAAAACTGGTTGCGATCATTTAGTAAAAATGCTTCACGAGTTTGGTGCTAGTTTAACATATTACATCCCGTGCCTTTATAGGAAATTGCTTACAATAAAACATGAAACTAAAAATAACCATTGAACATCATTATTCCTTCCAGGTGAGTTGGTTTGAACCATCTTGGATTGGTTTATCAACTTGTAACCAACTCCCAATTATGTATATGCTGCAACCAAAGGAATTAGGGCGAAGATCTCAGGATCATGATGCGTTCTTCTTATGGTTGCGGAATTTCATATTCCAAGACATGATGCACCTTATCCATTTCGTTACTTGAGTACCAATTTTGCATATAGACCTTGAGTACCAAAGTAGAAAGTCTTTGTGCATCAACTGCTTCTTTTGGTATCGTCCTGCACATTCTACTGAGAGTCTACACTCGATTGTAATAATAAGTTAGTTTAAAGTTATGCTACTTCTATTCACTTAAATCCACCAACGAATAGCTAAATTCAACCATGAGAAAGTTTACCTCAAGTGGGGAGTAGAGCTAGGATTAGTGCAGTAACTTAGCAAAGAAATAGGTTCCATGGTACGAAAAGGGGTCAGAATGGGGAAGAACCAGCAGTAATAAGAACAAAATAGGGGATCAACAAATACATAGGAAGAATCTGCCCATGTTCAGTCCGAAGTTGACAAAGCCACCAGGTTTATTGAACAAATTCATCACATCCGCCAGCAGGTTCATGGCATCTTTGATAAATCCAATACCAAGTACAAAAAATGGCATGATCAACATTGGGTGCCACATAAGTTTCAGGTGGGAAAAAAAGTTTGGTTTCATTTGTAGAAATAACACATTTCCTAGAGCCCATTAGAAGCTTCAACCACTTCGATACATGCCTTACACCATCACCAAGGATATGAGAAACAATAATTTTAGGCCTAGTATCACCTCGTATTCAATGTGGATTTCCTTCAACCATACTTTCCACCATTGCAGGACACATCAAACATTGTTGAGGATCTGACACCAACAGATCTCAACTCTGACTACATTGAACAAGCCACAACTTATTGAATCATGGACACATAGATCATGAACAATCACAGATAGAGGGTCCAACTATATCGAGTTGTCAAATTTGGCCAACTCCCGCACCAAGGCAAGTGGCTCACTAGGGACCGAGTTTAGTAGAAGTTTACCCATCTCATGGAGGCACTCAGCGCAATGGGGACCATTACTTCCTAAGGGGGGAGGTAAAATCCAGGTAGATATTTGTGGCAAACGACCTATTCCAATTGGATCCCCAACACTATTTCCTTTCAGTTTCCTTAATTGTAGAACAACTTTTTATTTTGGAAGCTTTTCGGGTGCTGAACTTCTAGAGCCATTTTGAGGCCCTAAACAACTTCAGTGTGGATGTTGATTTCTAATGCTATCTGATTTCTTGAACTAGATGCATTTATTTCAATGTATGTGTTGATTTATAATCCTATTTGATTACTTGCACTAGATGCATCGATTTCGGTGTAAGCACGAAACATTATTGATGGTGTGCATTGATTTATGTGTTATAATAACTCAACCATAAATAAAATACTTGAATTTTCATCTTAAATGAAATGTTTAATTACCTGAAATGTTTTCTTCATGAAAATATAAATTATTTGTAATTGAATACATTCTTATTATTCTCGCTTTCCATCATTCAACATTATTAGTCACTTTGCACTCAAATGAGATAATAGAAAAAAATGACCAATGAAGCTTACATTGGGTTTAACACTCCATAAGTCACAATGATTGACATTGGAGAAAGCTACTATTAATATTGGAGAGCAAGAGAGGCAAGGTATGATGTTTGCTACAATAAATCCAATTAAATATTTGAGCTGTCTACAATTTCAACTGCCCTTTTCATATGATCGATATGAAAAGATGGAAAAATTAACAAGTCTGACAAGCAGTAGAAGAAAATAGTTTGAGAATAATCATGGTGAAGACTATTTGTAATTGGATACATTTTTATTATTCACATTTTATATCATTTAGCACTTTTACATTGTCACTTTGCATTCAAAATTTTTATTTCATATTTTTTCATTATTAAAGTTATCAACAATCTTTATCATCTCAAAAAAATGAGGTAACTGAGTAAATTTAAAATTAAAAAGATTGGATTAATCTTAGACATATTTAGTACATTTAAAATGATTTATCAAGTGTCAAGAGGGATCAAATCTCTCGAGATGAAAACCTTTCATCAAGTTTTGCACTTAAAGAAAAAATATTTTCACATTGAGAGATTTGATCCCTCTCAGTGCTTGATAGATTTTGGGTTAAGATGGATTTAGGATGCTCATGTATCTTAAGCATATAAGTAGTAGGAATATGTGGGAAAACCTCATTAGAAGGGGTTTTTAGGGCCCAAACATTTTAATTCTGTGTGGTGGGGTGAAAGAAGAGGTGGTACATCTCCTTCTTTCATGTCCATTCACAGCTTCAATTTGGAAGGAGGTTTTATAGATGATCAAAAATCAAGAAAATCGGGATAGGACTTCCATTGACAAATGCCTCACTCTGTGGATAGAGTGTTAGAAAGCTTACGAAGAGTTACTATTCAACATGTTTTGGGGTATATGGAGGAGTAGGAACACCAAAATTTTTTACTAGATCGATCTTGATGTGAGAAGTACAAGCTTGAAGGTATCGACATATTTTCAAGAGATCAAGCCATGGAAGCTAAAGCCACCAAGGAGGAATTATCATATCAAGGAGATCAGGTCATCCTTATTGGTGGGATATTTTGATGGGGCTCCCTCTTCAGGGATCTATGGATACGGGGCATATATTGTCATGGAGCATGGACATCCCTATCAGTTTATTTGTTTCGAGGGAGAAAGCTCTAATAAAATAGCAGAACTTATAGCACTATGGAGTGTGTTGATTTTTTCTAGTTGGTTAGTCATAAAGGAGTTGGTTGTTGTTGGCAATTAAAAAATGATAATTTAGTGGGCATAGGAGCTATCATCATTGGGTCACCTACTCTATGAAATTGGATTCAGCACATTAGATCCTTGTGCTTGACCTTCAAGAAATTTCTTTCTCTCACACTTAAAAGAGACCAAAACCAGGTGGTCGATTGCCTCTCCAAACATGAGAGAAGTGTTTTTCCGGGCGAGATCATTTATAAAATTTTTGCCAATTGTTCTTTTTGTAGTTCTAATAGTTTCATAATCTAATGGGATTTTTCACACATCTCGTCAAGGTTTCCTTTTGATGCTCAGGGAGATTCTAAACCTAATGGCTAGAACATGAAAGGAAGGTCAAATTTTTTTGTTGTTTTGGAAAATGATATTTTTAAATAGCATAACTTTTTTTATATAGAATATTAAATTAATATATAAGGGGAAAACAAAATAGAGAAGAAAGTAGATGAATTTATTTATTTTTAGCAATATAGACACAAAATAAAGAAATTTTTTAGATCTCTAGATTTACAAGTTGTTAATTTTCCAAATTTCTATGCTTAGCACAATCACTTACAACAATTCTTCTTCAACTAGCCATCACTTTTATCCAATAAATTCAATCTTCCAAGGATAGTAAGCAATTTTAGATAGAACAGTAATCCAAATGCAATAGAAGACAACCAAGAAAAATAATAAGAGAGGCACAAGATTTGGCCAAACACCAAGGAAAAATCCCACAAAAGGGAAACCCTTTCCAAATTCTTCTTCTATTAGATTGTCATCAAATGTTCAAAAAAGAGATATAATGTTCTAATTCATCAATAATGAGCAAAATTCAAACCTTTGATTATCTAAGAATCAACTAACCAATATCCAATCCAATTGTGAGCTCAAAAGTCAAATCTAGTCAACAATTCAAATCTACAATTCTAGTCAAAGTCAACAGCAGTAGAAGAAACCCTAACTAGTCAAAGGTAAATGATCAAACCTCATCTAAATCAACTAAGTCAATAGCCAAAATATGCAACCTTCTTTTCTGGTCAAAGTCTAGTCAAAACAATCAACAAAACCTCAGTGAAAAGAGAGATAAAGCTTATGGTCAAACTTTAGAAAATTTATGGTCGAAGGTGGTCAAAATCTATGGTCAACTATGGTCAACTAGCCCAGTGAACTTCAATAAAACTATCCCTAAACTTGGCCTCTAGAAATATATCCAAATCTAGTCAAACTAATTCAAACCATACCAAGTCAACATTGGCCAAAGATTCCAAACATAAGTCAAACTTGGTCGACAAAATTTCCTCTCTCCTCCTCGCACATGTGAGCTCAAACCTTGCAATTTCAAACTTATACGAACCAATCAGATAAAAAGAGAGAATACGTGACGTGTGTTGATGATGCTCCAAAGTGGTGTGACATGAGTTCTATTTATATGAATCTCAAGATGTAAAATTAGGTTGCCCATGCCAACTTGTGCTTTTGTGCACATGTGGGTTTCACCTTAAAAATAATATTTTTCCTCGACCAAATTAAATTCCTCCAAGGGCTAGTATGGGCTTCTATGGATGAGGAAGGCTCTCTAATGGAGGGAATTTCTCCCTAAGATGCCAAATTTTAACACTCCCTCTCAACTAGGGAGGAATTACCGACTACATCATGAATAACATCTCAAAATTCTTGTCATCATCATCATTGTATATTGTCATATCTTGTTTCTACTCATCTATGCTCATATGTTGAACATTATCAAATCTAAAGAAGAATAATCATCATAGGGGAGCTCAAGCTACCACCCTATATCTAAAGACAATAGGCAAGATACAACTTACCGGGAAAGGATCACATCCATCCCATTGTCTAATGATAATAGGCAAGATACAACTTTCCATGAGAGGTAAGGATCAAATCCATATTATCATCTATTGATCTTCTTGCCTTGATCCTTAAGAAATAAGTGGTAGAAAACTTGTATCCCATCACTTGAGCGAGATACCACTTTCCGTGAGAGGTAAGGATCGCAACCATCTCAAGTATTCTCACCCATTGTCTAGATGGGTTGCAATCCAAATAAGCCTAGCTTTTGGGTATGATGCATAATCATGTATATTATGTCTAGTCTAAACATGATAGGGAAAGATAACCAATCACACAAACCTTATAGTGAAAATAAGCAAGATACTACTTAGTGCAAGGGTAAGGATCACAACCATCCTATTATCTAGAGATAGCTCAACCCCAAGAGCTCTTATGGCTCAATTCCTCACCCTCAAAGCTCAGACAAGGGGGAAGAGCATAACTCAATGTCCTCGATCAACTATGATCCTTACCTAAGAGGGTCACATCCATCTGTCCAAGTTACTCTCTGAAGACCAAGAACTTCCCTTTTGGCAAAGCCTTAGTAATAATGTCTACTATCTTCTCGTCTATCAAAAGGTGATGGAGTTTCACTACTCCTCTCTACACCATATCTCGAATATAGAGATACATGATCTCAATATTCTTGGACTTTTCATGAAACACGGCATTCTATAACAATCATATCACATTGTTGTTGTTGCAATATATCACTGTCGTATCCAAAACCTACTAAAAAACCTCTCCAAAGAGCTTCCTCAACCATACTACCTCACAACTAGCAATGCTAGTAGCAATGTACTTTGCCTCAGTTGTGCTTAAAGCAACTGACTGTTGTTTCCTGCTCATCCAAGATATCATGGCAGAACCTAGACTAAAGTAGCACCCTGATGTGCTCTTCTTGTCAATAACATTTCCATCCTAGTCAACATCAATGTAACCTGAAGTCTCACATCTTCAACAATATATATTAGACCAATATTAATTGTCCCATGCAAATATATTAGCACATTCTTGATAATGACCCAATGTGCATGAAGATGATAAATTATGAATTGAATCAGGGTGTTAATTGCAAACATATGTATAGACAAATGTTCACAAGGAACATCAATGCCCCAATCAACTGTCGATACTTAGAAGGATTTTCTAATTCAAGTCCTGCATCATCTCCACATCGCTTTTTGAAGTTCATCTCCATCGATGTGGCCATAGACTTACATTCCACCATACCAAATATTTCAAGTAGTTTCACAACATATTTTCCTTGTAAAAGGAAAATCTCACCAGGCCTTTGCCACACATCTAAGCCCATGAAGTAATGCATCAATCCAATATTTTTCATTTCAAACTCAGAGGTCAGCTCCCTCTTGCACTCGAGAATTAGAGGCTCACCCTATATCAAGAATAAGTCATCAACATATAAAACCAAAATGAGGGGCATACCTTGGACCAATTTGAAGTGGAGGTTTGGATCGACATTACTTCTCTTAAATCCAAGCTTCACAAGGAAGATATCAATACAGGCATAGCAAGCTCTAGGGGCTTTCTTCAATCCATAGATTTCCTTCTTTAGTCTACAAACATGAATCTTCCTATCATACACTTAAAAACCCCGTGGTTGCTCAACATATTCTTCTTCTTGTAGTATTCCATGAGGAAATGCAATATTCACATCCATCTCGTGAAGTGTCCATCCTTGACTAGAAGCAAGGGAAACAATAGATTGAATAGTAGTATAGCCGGAAACAGGGGCAAATATATCATCATAACCCTCTTCCTAGTTTTGGGAGAAACCTATAACCATGAACTTTGCCTTATATTTCTCGATACTTCCATCAGCTCCATGTTTAATCTTGTACAACCATTCAGAAGTCACAATAGACTTCCCTCTGGTTCTCTGAACAACTTCCCATATATCGTTCTTCATTACAAATACTCCCCAGCCACAACATCTTTGTAAACCTACTCTTTCACTGCTTTTCCAAAGGCGGGAGGACCAACCTATATGATGGTTCTCATAGCCACAACATATCCCTGATATCAACATGGATTCTTACTTTCTCTAAAGGTTCCTGTAGTAGTGGAATGACTTTCAACATCCTGCAAGGTGTCATGAAGCCAAAGTGGTATCTTTCAGGCAAGGGGATCACATGGAGGAGGATCCAAAGGGTCCATACGTTCCATGGGGTTGTCAGCAACATCTTTCTCAAGTTTAGGCACAAAAGGACCTTCTAGTAGGTCCATGTCATCATCCTTCTTTTCAACATGAGGAGGAGGAGGAGTGTCTTTTGATTTTCCAAGGGAAACATCTTCATTGAAAGTGACATCCCTGCTAAACTTGATATTCATTTGACCAAACACATTTATTCTAAAATCTTTATAATTTTCACAATATCAAACAAACTTACATTTCTTTCCAATGGTTTCTATCTTATTCCTCTTGTCCTTTGGTGCATGAAAGTACACGGGGCAGCCAAAGATCCTTAGATACCCAACACCAAGCTTCACACCTATGATGACCTCTTTGGGAGTCTTGTCACCTAAGGCTTGATGAGGAGTCTTGTTTCGAACATAGACCAGTGTATTAGTGGCTTCTCCCAAAAGGAACTTTGACAAATTTTGATCATGCAACATGGATCAAAAAGCTTCCATGATGGTCCTATTCTTTCTTTCAGCCACACCATTCTTCTCATTATTATAAGGTACGATGGTCTCCTTCTTAAATCCATCCTTCTTGCAAAATTCAATGAACTCATTTGAAGTGTATTCTCCACTATTATCAAACCTAAAGACTTTAATTATTCTCCCTGTTTGATTTTCTATTAGTGCCTTCAAATCCTTGAACATATCAAATTGTTCATCCGTATGCTTCAAGTAGAATATCCATGTTTTCTTGTAGAAGTCATCCACAAGGATTATATAATATAGATAGCCACCAAGATATTTTATTGGCATGAGTCCACGTAGATTAGAATGTATGAGTTGTAGAATATCATTGGTCTTGATTTTGTTGGAAGGGAATGGTCCCCTCAACTTATTTCCATTGTCACATCCCATACACACTCCATCATGATTAGCTTGAACCTCAGGCATTTTAGAAACCATCCTTCTTACTTTAGGCTGGGCGTCACAGTGAAGGTGAGAAAACCTTTGGTGCCACAACTCACTTTGTTGATTTCTATCATGTAAGATTGCTCACAACGATCTTCCATTGACTCCATAGAGTCCTTCAATTCTTGATCCCAAGGTGAATGCATACCTCATGTGAGATTCCATAGGCCAAGATAGTGCCCTTCCTCTTATGAAAGAAGTTCTCATCCCTTTGTCTTCCAAGGAAGATATAGATACAAGGTTCTTCTTCAATTCCAATACATACATAGTATCTTGAAGATGTATTATTTCCCCATCATCTAAATGAAATGTAATAGTACCAAAACCATTCACAGGATAAGTAAAGTTTTCCCCAAGAATGATCTTCAAGTTAGTCTCCCTCTCAATCAAATTTGAGAGGACTTCACTAAACCCAGAGAAGTATCTAGAGGCCCCATTATATATCAACCAACTATCAAACGAACCCAAAAGGAGAGGAACTAGAAAGTGTAGAAATAAGAATATATTCAGATTGAGTAGTAGCTACATTATTTTCATACCTTTAGTTCCTTGATCTCTTTTCAGGATGATGGAATTCTTCACAATCATCAGGAGCATGCCTTCTTCTTCTATCATAGAACCTTTTGTTGTTGAATCCATGATTGTTGTTGTAGTTGGACCTTGGAGCTCTTCTCTCTTCCCAACAATCTTGAGCATAGTGACCATAATTGTGACAATTATTGCATTCAACTTTCAACATATCCCTATCCATTCTCAATCTTCTATTAGATTTCTCAGAAGTTGGAGTAGGTTTTCTTGAATTAGATGGACCTCCTCTTCCTTTCCTCTTATTTTCTCGAGTAACACATATAGAGGGCTCTTCTTCTTCATTCTTTTGAATGCTCCCTCTAGAAATTATCCTGGTCTCTTCGTGAGTGCACTTGCCAACCAGCTCATTAAATGTTGGAAACTTGTCATTGTTGTTAATAGTAGTAATGAATGTCTCCCAAATTAGAGGAATACCTTGAAGTGCAACGAGTACTACTTCTCTATTAAGCATAGATTCTCCAGTAGTTGGAAATTGATCCTTTCATTGAGATATCCTCATGAAATATGATTGCACAACCTTTCCCTTGTTCATTTTGATGTCCTTGAGTTGATTATTTAAGGAAAGAATGTGGTTCAAATTGTTGACTTCATACAACCCAACCAACTTATCATACATATCCTTGGACTTCTTCAACTTTGCAATGTAAGTAAGAAAATGATCTCTCAAATAATCAATGATTATTTTCTTTTCTTTGATCTCACTTTTCTTATACTTGGCCTTGGCAGCAGTAGGAGCATTTTCCAGAGGCTCAGGTACCTTTCCTTCCACATATTTCAAGACATCATTCTCATCCAAGGTTACTTCCAACTTGATCTTCCAAGCAACATAATTAGATGAATCATTTAGCTTCTCTAGATGCTTGAAATATAAGGTAGACATTTTGACCAAGTCAAATAGGCATATTCAAATCTCTTCAAAGGTTATTACTTGTCTATTGTCTCCGTGGGCTTCTCTTCACCTCAATTCTGATCCCATGTTAATTTTCTAGAGTTGTATGCTTAGCACAATCACTTACAACAATTATTCTTCAATTAGCAATCACTTTTATCTAATAAATTCAATCTTCCAATGACATTAAGCAATTGTAAATAGAACAATAATCCAAACGCAATAGCTAACAACCAAGAACAAGAACAAGGGAGACACAAAATTTGGTTAAAGACAAGGGAAAAGCCCCATAAGGGGGAAAACCCTTTCCAAATCTTCTTCTATTAGATTATCATCAAATGTTCAATAGAGATACAATGTTCTAATTCATAAACTATGAGTCAAAGTCAAAACTTTGGCTAACCAAGAATCAACTAACCAATATCCAATCCAATGATGAGCTCAAAACTCAACTCTAGTCAATAAGACAAATTTGCAATTTTGGCCAAAGTCAACAATAGTAGCAGTAGCCCTAACTAGTCAAAGGTCAATGGTCAAACCTCCTCCAAATTAGCTCAGTCAACAGTTAAAAGATGCAAACTTCTTTATTGGTTGAAGTCCAGTCAAAATAGTCAACAAAGCCTCAGTCAAAAGAGAGATAAAGTTCGTGGTCAAACTTTATAAAATCTTTGATCAAAGGTGGTCAAAGTTTATGGTCAACTATGACAACTAGCCCAGAGAAGTTTGGTCAAACTATCCCTGAACTCAACCTCCCAAAGCAGATCCAAATCCCGTCAAACCAAGCCAAATCAACACTGGTCAAAGGTGCCAAATAGAAGTCAAACTTAGTCAACAGAATTTCCTCTCTCCTCCTCGCACATGTGAACTCAGAACCTGCAATTTTAGACTTGTACGAACCAATCAGATCAAGAGAGAGAAAACGTGATGTGTTTTGATGATGCTCCAAAGTGATGTGACATGAGGTCTATTTATATGAGTCTCAAGGGGTCGAATTAGCTTGCTCAGGCCAACTTGTACTTTTGTGCACATGTGAGTTTCACCTTAAAATAATATTTTTGCTTGACTAAATTAAATTCTTTTGAGGGCTAGTAGGGGTTTCTCTGGATGAGGAAGGCTCTCCAATAGAGGGAATTTCTCTCCGCTGCCAAATTTCAAGTCAAGCTTTTCACATTAGATATGTAATGAAGAATACATAACTTTTGGGAAACACAAAGGGATGAAAATGTAACTACCTTTTGTTTTCAACCAAAAAAAAAATCAGTTTTTTCTAGTTGGAAAAAAAAAGTAGCAAGGAGACATTCATTTATATATACACATTCATTACCCTTTAAACTTATCTTTTCCATATTACTTTATATTTAGTGTTTCCACCCCAATTTTGGATTGAAATATAACTATTCATTATTCAAATTCTTAATTATAACAACATTATTTAAAATTAACACCAAAGCATTCTTTTGATTCAACAAATTTTATTAATATCAAATAGCTTACACTTTTAGCTTTTATATTATAATTTTTTACTTTTCTCTTTATTTTTATTAGTTTTTTTATTTTTCTACATATTATAACCTTTAATTAATCTGGTTGATATCTCTGAAAGCTTCATAAATATAACCAAAAAAAAAATATTGCAACATGAAGAATGTCTTACTAATGCACACATTTATGTGATTAACCATGTATAAAAATGTTATGGGTCAACTTTAACTAATATATATATCTATATATATGTTATCATAATAATGAAGAACTTATTAGAATTGGAATACTCTCAAATCCCAAGGAGATTGGTGAGTGGAGTGTTAATAAGCATTAATACTAAACATATGCTAAGCATATTCACTAAAGAATCAATCTAAACCTTCAATTAAAAAATAGAAAAAATTAAATAGATCCTCATCCACCTTAAATTAAAAAAAAAATAAAAAAAATAAAATAAATAAATAAAAAAATAAAAATAAAAATAAAAATGAATTAAATAAAACTTCATATTCAACTCCTAATTATAACAAACATTATTTAAAATTAACACCAAAACATTCTTTTGATTCATCAATTTTTACTAACATCATATAACTTATGCTTTTAGCTTTTATATTAAAATTTTTTATTTCTCTCTTTATTTTTATCAGTGTTTCTCTCTATTTTTATTTTTATAAATAAAAAAAAATCTGCATATTTTGGTTTTCCTATTATAACCTTTTAATTACCATCATTATATATAAAATGATAACATTAATTAATTTACAATTAAATTTTAAATTTATTGATTAAATTCATATATATATTCATTATTAGATTAAAAATAAATTTTAAAAAGATAATTTTGAAACATCAAATACATTTTACATTTACATGAAACCTACTCTTTTGAATTTATTTTTCAGAGGGAAGAGCATCGCCGCTGAAAAAGCAATATTTACATATATTGGCCAAAACAAGCAGATACAACAGCCTACGCTGCTCAGTGAAATTGAAAACGGTGGAAACTGAGCTGCTCCATCACATCAATCGAGATACATTCTCAATGAAACAGCTGCAGAGCAGCCTACAACATCCATCACACTAATCGAAATACATTCTCAATAAAACATTACATGCTGCCGGGCAACACCACATAATGAGAATCGATCACAGGCAAGGAGCGTGAAACCGACTACCCAACCACCTGAACTGTACACTCATGTGCCGAACTCTTTTGAATTTATATTTGATTTAAATTCATAAAGTTTCCTTTAAAATCAAATAAAATTTGTTCGAGTAATAAAGACGCGAAAGAAATTCGCGTGAGCAGTTGAACTGTTAATTAAACTGCTCCATTTGTAATCATTATTATTAATATTTGACACATCAAACAATTTTGAAATCTCACGTGGAAATCTTGTGAAGCATTCATGGATCCAGCTACTACTAATAAGAACACGTGGAATTGAACCTAATGAGACGAGTTAAACCTTTTTGCAATTAGAAAAGTAGTGTGTTGAATTTATTGTGTAGTTGGTGTGTACGTGTCCTGTCGCTAGACCTCCACGTCATTCACAGACACGTGTCACTATGCCATGTCACGTCAAATACTTGAAGGCTGCAACGCACTAATTGACTATTTCCAAAATAAATTGAATTGGTGGCCTTTCACTGGTTTAAAGAACACACTACAGTCTGTACTTGACCAATAAAATCATATAAATAAATATCACATGCGAGAGAATGGAGTAGTGGCAGGGCATTAGTGGTTGTGAAAGGGAGCCACCGACGATATTATTATTATTATTATAATTCACCCACGCCGTCTTTCAATAACAACATCAACTCCATCGTCAAAGTCAGCATTTAAATGGAAGATAATGAGTCACCCTCATTTCATTGTCTTCTCTTGGGGTTCCTTTTTACACCGCTGGTAGGTGGTTAGGTTTGGAGGTGATTTCACATTGTTTTTCTAGGTTTAGATTTCAAAAATAGACTAGGTTAGATTTTGAAATATTTTTGAAATTTGTAATTGAGTTAAATAAAATAGATGGGCTTGTCACATAAATTTAACATTTTTTAATCAAATTTTAACTAAAATTTAAAAATACTAGTATCATTTTTGGTAAAAGAAATAGTGTTAGTTGGTCATTAATTGTTTTATAGCATTTTGTATTTGATATCGTTTTTTTTTTTTGCACCATTACGATATCCATTCACCTACGTTGTAAACCGCCATGAACTCTTATTCTCTATTGAAAAGCTCGCAGCAACCATCCATCCTCACATACTTGTACCAAATACTTTATCTAAATCTTTTTAGTCATCACCAACAATGAAATATGGTAGGAAGAAACAATGCTTAGCATGTTTAATCATGGTGGCCAGTGTAAGCATCCTTGTCGTTCTTGTCATTTCATTCCATGCTACTTTCTTAAATGTTGAGCACAAATAATCTAAATTAAGGGCTACTTGTAGCATTTCCCTATTCTACCCTTGTTATTGCGCTCATTATGTGGGTAGTCACCACTAATTTATTAATTTATTTATTTAAAAAAATTGAAATTATTAATTAATTATATAAATTAAACAACCTTGTTGAATGAAATATTACTTGGTTTCACTTATTACCCCTAATAGTCGTACCCTTATTAGTTGAATTGAATGTGAAATGTTTCACTATTGGGAAGAGTCTTGCCTTTGACTCAATTTTTAATGAGATGTGGTTGGGCCGATTTCAAGTTTCGGGGAGTCACTGAATGATTGTGGCATGAAGAGACAAGTTGGTTGTTTCCCCTCTAGTGGTTTGAAGAGTTAAGGTGTGGAGGTGAAGACACAATGAAGATGAGTGGTGCCCTCTTGACTATGCAAGAAGATGCAAAGGTGGTGGTGTTGAGATGTATAAATGCATGCCCTCATAGCGAAGGGGGATATTGGTTTGTATCCTTGCCACCAGTCCTCTCGCACCACCTCTGAGGACCTTAGAGCACTCACATCATTTCATATCCATCATACCTTATGTCTCAAGTGTTGGAACAACACTTGGATCTTTCCTTGCTATGTAGGAATTTATAGGGTAAGTTCATCAAATAGAACACCAAAGGACACCGCTCACAAACATAGCATACCTTCCATATCCACCATTGAGCCTTAATGGTCTATGATAGGTTCTTCAATTACTTCCTAATTATTTCTAGTAGATAAATAAGGAATTGTGCATTTAACTACCAATCTAGTGTTCATATGGAACTTGCAAACTTCACTGTATTGTTGATCCAAGTGGATATTGGTGGCCACCCACTTATTCCACTTGGACCCCCAGCATTGTTTCCTTTCAGTTTCCTTAATTATAGCACAACTTTCTATTTTTGGTAGTTTTTTGGGCCCTGAACTTCCAAAGTTGTTTTGAGGCCCCAAACAACATTTTTTTTGGAAAACATGTTGAACCCAAGCGCATTATGTAGGGGCTTGTCGAATTTTTTTTTTCCTCAAATAGATCTTTCTAACAAGGTATCATGTGCACCAAACAAAGATCATATGCCAAAATTACGACCTTGGGAAGTTAGCATTCCAACTAATCCCAACAAGGCCCACAAACTTTTGTTGCTTCATCTCTTAGGGTTAGGTTTTTGGATGTTTATAGTTTTTTATTGTTTTTAAATAATAAAAAGGCCTCCAAGCCTCATTGTAACACAATTCAGAAGGCATGTAGCCATCACATCTCTTCTCAGAGATAAGCTATTGTCGCTCAAGCTAGTTTGTTTCTCTTATATATGTAAATAGTTTTCAACAGTTGTTATTTATTAATTGAATTTTTGTTTCA
Source organism: Pinus taeda (assembly GCA_000404065.3). Lineage (NCBI taxonomy): Eukaryota > Viridiplantae > Streptophyta > Pinopsida > Pinales > Pinaceae > Pinus > Pinus taeda. Next base: position 10,478 of record APFE030048956.1, on the reverse strand, counting down.
TTGTATCTCTGTGTTTTGGTTTGAATATGTATTTCATTTTGCTCCTTCATAAATCCAGATTAGTGGTATCAGAGTAATATGCTCTTTCTCTATTTTTTTGTGCATGTCCCCAACGAGGTCGAGATATAAGGAGTTGGGACTTGAACTGGTTGAACCCTTGCAAGAATGGTCATTGGGTTCCCATGGTAGGAGAAAGAAAGATGGGGGAGCAGGAGATCCTTCCAAAAAAAATCTCAAAGAATCCCTCGAGTGACAAAGGAACTAGATGATGAACAATTTTTCCCAGATCCTTCAACATGTATCAACTGGTGAAGCATCTTCATCTAGCAGTCACTTTAGAGGCGTTGCCCTATTTAAGGTGCAAGTTAAATTTGATATTCCTATACTTGAAGGTCAAATAGATGCAGACGCCCTAGACATATGGTTAAATATGTTGGAAGGATATTTTTCGATCCATGATTTTTTCGATAGGGAAAAGATCAAATTTTCACTCCTCAAAGCTACCCCCCATGCCAAATACTAGTGGAAAACTCACTGTGAGTAGAGGGACGAGGAGGAACCCTCACTATTTTCAGCCACACCCTCTTGGAATTCTGTCTTTGATGTCATCAAGGAACAATATTACCCTGTCGAGAGCTATGAAGATAAGTACATAAAGTAGACCACACTATGAAAGGGAATGGACCAGGATGTGTTGGAGTTCACAAAAATGTTCCATACCCTACGCACGAAGTTGGGTATCAAGGATTTTGAGTTGAATTTGATACTCAAGTACTGTGGTTTTTTCACAAATACATGCAGGAAGAAATGGAGATCCTGAACATCTCCCCGCTTGGAACTATGTACCAATATGTTGTGAGGATCAAGCATAAATTTAAGCATAAGAAGTGAGACTTTGGATCTGCGAATCTGAATCAAGGTAAAGGAACTTCCAAAATACAGAACAAAGGACAGAGCCAAGGTGGAGCAACCCAGAACAACCCATCAAATCCAAAAGAAAATATTAGCACCATGAAGACGAAGAAGGATATCGAAAAGTAGTGTGAGTTCCACAAGAGCCCCACCCACAATGCAAATGAGTGTCATGCTAAGCAATGATTGGTTGTGAAGCTAAAAGTCTCATATTTAAGTGCATGTTCTAACTCTGATACGAAACCTGACAAGGGGAATGATAAGGGGAAGTAGATTATTGATCCAGAACCTAGTGCCACTGTTTCTGTTAGGCCCCTATACTACTAGTGTAACCCCTTATTGTTATTAGCACAACCCACTTATTATATTGATGTACCCACGTAGTGCCCATATTGTTACTATTGTGCCCCATAGAAACCCACTATTGTTATTATTGTGCCCTTACATTATTATTATTATGTCGGCTCTGATTATGTTATGACCCCTTAGAATCCTATATATAGAAAGGAGGTATTTTAATTTGTATCATCTAAGAATTGTTCATTTGTGTAATGTAAAGGAGGTTGCCCCCTCGAAGAGGATGAATTCTAAGGTGTTGTTTTCTCTTTTCTATATTTTTGTGAGCTGGTTTCATAACATATGATGCCCTCATAAAGAACGACACTTGGAAGCTCATTGATCCTCCATTAGGAACCAAACCAATTGGCTACAAGTGGGTCTACAAGAACAAGTATAAAGTTGATGGCTCACTTGACAAGCACAAGCCTAGGCTTGTGGCAAAAGGTTTTGCACAAAAGGAAGGGGTCGATTATGAGGAGACTTTTGCCCCCATAGCAAAATGGGCTACCATCTAGACACTCTTTACACTAGCAGCTCAGAACAGTTGGAAAGTCCATCAAATGGATGTAAAAACTACTTTCTTAAATGGAGATCTAAAAGAGAATTTTTTTATGTCTCAGCCTAAAGGATTTGCTATGAAAGGACGTGAACATAAAGTATGAAAACTTGTGAAGTCCTTGTATGGCCTCAAACAAGCACCGCAAGCCTGGGATGAAAAACTAATTGTGCATCTTCTGAAACTCAATTTCAAACATTATGATCTTGATGATTCAACTTTATTTGTCAAGAAAGTTGGCAAAACAGTTGTATATCTTGTGGTATATGTAGATGATCTTTTGATGACAGGGAATAATGAAAGCTACATTGCATCCATAAAGAAAGAATTAGGGAAAAGTTTTGAAATGATTAATTTGGGTTATGTTCATTACTATCTTGGCATTGAAGTAACCCGACATCCGAAGTCCATATTTCTTTCTCAAAATAAATACATTGGAGATCTGTTGAATAGGTTTGGCATGACAGAATGCAATCCTCTTACTACTCCAATGGAACAAAACTTAAAGCTCACATTTATTGAAAAGAATTTGAGGATGCAACAAAGTATAGATAACTTGTAGGAAGTCTCAACTACCTAACTACTACTAGACCAAACATTTCATTTGTTGTTGGAATCCTCTCCAGGTTTATGAAAAATCCTTGTGAGGGACATTGGTCTGCTGCAAAAAGAGTTCTAAGGTACTTCAAGGGAACTCAAGACTTTGGAATCAAGTATACACAGGTGGACGACTTCAGCTTGATTGGATCCTCTGATTCAGACTTCAATGGAGACAAAGAAACTGGGGTATCTACCTCAAGATATGCTATGAGTCTTGGATCAGGAGCTGTCTCCTGCAGATCATGCAAATAATCAGTTCCAGCAGATTCCACAACAGAAGAAAAATACGTGGCAGTAGCTGAAGCAACAAAAGAAATTGTGTGGCTTAGGAAAATTCTTGCAGATTTGCAGGTAAAACAAGTACAATAAACTCCACTCATGATTAACAATACCTCTGCAATAAAGTTGGCCAAGAACCCAAAGTTCCATGATTGAACGAAGCACATCAATACTAAATATCATCTAATTCGACATCATGTTGAGGCCAAAACAATCCATCTCCATCATTTTTCCACAAATGAGAAAATTGCAGACATATTTGCCAAAGTGCTTGGAAGAGAAAAGCTTGAATGATTCAGCATGTGCTTGGACTCACCAACATCCCTTCAGATTAAGGGGGGGAATGTTGACATGTAATCTTCATGATTGGGTGAATATATGTAAATAGATAAATAAGTAATATGAATAGTCATCGTGAGATGAACTAAATAGTCTCTACCTCATGTATATAATGAAGACCTTAACGCAGTTGAATCGCAAAATGATATCTAATATAATGCACTGCGTAATCCCCCATACTTAAATTCAAAAAGAGTCAAGGGATCTCTACTTGAATGGTTCATGAGGCACAATACTTGCCAAGGTTTTGCAAATGGGGTATCAAGCTAAGTGGGCTTGAGTGTGGAAAAACTCCACAGTTAAGCGCGCTTGAGCCAGAGGAGTTCTGGGATGGGTGACCTCCTGGGAAGTCCTGGTTACCGGGTGCAAGCCCCAGAAGTGATGATTGATGCTATGTGATTCGTTCTCCACATTTCACTAGTTTCAATCCCACTTCTTCACCCCTGTGAGCATCACCCGATGCAATGAGGGCTAAGTGAACTATTCAAAAAATCATGAGAAATTAGTCAGTTACGACTACCTCTCATAGAAATGGTCATACGTGAATGACTTACTTAACGCATTTGAATCCAAAAATGAGATCTAATATAATGCACTGCGTAAACCCCCATACTTAAATTCAAAAAGAGTCAAGGGATCTCTACTTGAATGGTTCATGAGGCACAATACTTACGAAAGTTTTACAAATGGGGTAGCAAGCTAAGTGGGCTTGATTGTGGGGAAAAACTCCACAATTAAGCGCGCTTGAGCCAGAGGAGATCTGGGATGGGTGACCTCCTGGGAAGTCCTGGTTACCGGGTGCAAGCCTCGGAAGTGATGATGGATGCCATTTGATTCGTTCTCCACATTTCACTAGTTTCAATCCCACTTCTTCACCCCTGTGAGCATCACCCCATGCAATGAGTGCTAAGTGAACTATTCAAAAAATCATGAGAACTTAGTCAGTTACGACTACCTCTCATAGAAATGGTCATACGTGAATGACTTACTTAATGCAGTTGAATCCCAAAATGATATCTAATATAATGCACTGCGTAAATCCCCTAACTTAAATTCAAAAAGAGTCAAGGGATCTCTACTTGAATGGTTCATGAGGCACAATACTTGCTAAGGTTTTGCAAATGGGGTAGCAAGCTAAGTGGACTTGATTGTGGGGAAAAAACTCCACAGTTAAGCGCGCTTGAGCCAGAGGAGATCTGGGATGGGTGACCTCCTGGGAAAGTCCTGGTTACCGGGTGCAAGCCCCGGAAGTGATGATTGATGCTATGTGATTCGTTCTCCACATTTCACTAGTTTCAATCCCACTTCTTCACCCCTGTGAGCATCACCCGATGCAATGAGTGCTAAGTGAACTATTCAAAAAATCTTGAGAAATTAGTCAGTTACGACTACCTCTCATGGAAATGGTCATACGTGAATGACTTACTTAACGCAGTTGAATCCCAAAATGATATCTAATATAATGCACTACGTAAACCCCCATACTTAATATTCAAAAAGAGTCAAGGGATCTCTACTTGAATGGTTCATGAGGCACAATACTTGCTAAGGTTTTGCAAATGGGGTAGCAAGCTAAGTGGGCTTGATTGTGGGGAAAAACTCCACAGCTAAGCGCGCTTGAGCCAGAGGAGATCTGGGATGGGTGACCTCCTGGGAAGTCCTGGTTACCGGGTGCAAGCCCCGGAAGTGATGATTGATGCTATGTGATTCGTTCTCCACATTTCACTAGTTTCAATCCCACTTCTTCACCCCTGTGAGCATCACCCGATGCAATGAGGGCTAAGTGAACTATTCAAAAAATCATGAGAAATTAGTCAGTTACGACTACCTCTCATAGAAATGGTCATACGTGAATGACTTACTTAACGCATTTGAATCCAAAAATGAGATCTAATATAATGCACTGCGTAAACCCCCATACTTAAATTCAAAAAGAGTCAAGGGATCCCTACTTGAATGGTTCATGAGGCACAATAGATGCGAAAGTTTTGCAAATGGGGTAGCAAGCTAAGTGGGCTTGATTGTGGGGAAAAACTCCACAGTTAAGCGCGCTTGAGCCAGAGGAGATCTGGGATGGGTGACCTCCTGGGAAGTCCTGGTTATCGGGTGCAAGCCCCGGAAGTGATGATTGATGCTATGTGATTCGTTCTCAACATTTCACTAGTTTCAATCCCACTTCTTCACCCCTGTGAGCATCACCCGATGCAATGAGTGCTAAGTGAACTATTCAAAAATCATGAGAAATTAGTCAGTTACGACTACCTCTCATGGAAATGGTCATATGTTTGAATGACTTTCTTAAAGCAGTTGAATCCCAAAATGATATCTAATGAAGACCTTCCTGATGGAATAATACACGCGAATCATTTTTGCCTTATGGAGTTATTGCCTGGCCTGACAAGAATTTTACAGAGGGTAAAAGACACCTCAAAGAACATGACATAACAGGAACATAACGAAATTTAGAAAAGGACGATAATTGTTGGCTTGCTCTGTTAATCCGCTGCCGAGTTCCTCTGTATATGCCCTAATGAGGTTTAATTCACTTTATCCATAATGAAATGTGTTGACTTGTGTACTCCTGGGCTTACATATGTATTGGGCATTTTGATTGGCCGAAATATAAAGAAAACATACCTAATCTCCTTCCTCTTCAAATTTGGATCCAACCCTGATTTCTCTCTTTACACAACGAAATTAACGCAAACCTTTGATTAATATGGAACTGAAAAAGAGTTAATCTTGCTTTTAAAATATATCAAATCCCCCCGTTCAGTGCTCCGTTGACTTCCCATCAAATTAATGCAGGGTTACCCCTGCTTTACCCCTGCATATGTTTGAGCATATTCAATGATCTTCCGAGTCAAACCTTTAATTCATAATGGTTAAGGCCACTTTCATAAATTCTTATGTGGAATTATTTATTAAACCCAACATAGACTAACCCTTAGTCACATTCACTTATTAGGACTTAATCACCCTTCTAAACATTCAATAAGCTTTTATTAATCCCAATATAGCCCGCACATATAATTAAACCACTCTTTAACATTGGTTATACCACAAACTTTACCTATAAACCCTTATATCCACACTAAATTCATTATAAACCATCTACAATGAAAATACCCATAAAGCATGCATAATGTACCTTTTCCGCACTTTTCAAAGCCTCTGCGTAGTTCTCTAGGCAATAGATTTTCCCAACGCTTTACAACCGTCGATCAAGATCAGCTTGATCCAGCAGTCTACAGTGACTTCAGGTGAGACATAAGCACAAAGAATATCCACCTGAAATGAGTGGTATTCTCTCTCCATCTAGTGGCTACATGTTGAATGGTAAGTGGAATTAGGTGAGATCCACTAAAAACCGCTTACCATTTTCACTCCTCTCGAAATCCCACTTGTAATTTTAAATCCGCCCTTCGTACACCTCACGGAACTGCTGGAATTACAAAATGTAATATATAGTTTTTTGGGTCCGGCCATCGCAATCGGAAATCGACGGAAGTTGAGGTGCTATGGGATACGTCGGACCCGCTAGGCTTTTAAATATAATATATATATATTTCAGGTCCGTTTTATAACTTGTTTCCATTGTGATTTCAATATACAATGTGCTTTGCGATATATATAGGTATACATTCATATAACCGTTGGCTTAATCCTTGGCTATACCGGGGCTTATAAAACATAATATATATATGCTTCGGGTCTCACGTATTCAACACTTTATTAATTGCTTATCACAATTGGCAATCAGTGGTTCCCATGGTAAGTTTATACAAATGCTTGCTACGTTTTACGATTGTGATTTAATCGCATCCCTAACACACACACACA
>APFE030048955.1:51016-61121 GCA_000404065.3 Pinus taeda | reverse complement strand
TTAAAAAAAAAAAAAAGACAAAAGAATAAGAGAAAAAAAAAAAAAAGGAGGAAGAAACAAAGAAAAAACAAGTTTAATCCCTGGAAATTGTTGCAGGTTGCAGGAACACAATGCAAAAAGGAGGCCTCCCAACACAAGAACAAGGGTCCCTACCAAGTTACCAGGCATCCTCACATACACTCCCTCCATGAACACTCATTTTTTCAGGGTTTGGACACAATCTGGTCGTGGTTCAACCTTCTACAGGAAGCTACAGGACTTTCTACAGGAAGTTTTGCATTTCTACAGGAAACATCCTGTAAAGCCTTTGGGCAGGCCAGAATCGATTATGGAGAGGGATTTGAAGCTTGAAGTCTATTGAGGAGGCATGCAACCACTCTTTTCTTCCATCCTCCACTTGTTTCATCTCCTTTCACCACCATTGCCACCATCTGGTTGAATATACCTGCACAGTCATACCAGAATCCTGTTTTCTCAAATCAAAATTTGTTTTTTCAAGTGAAAAATAAAGCATGCAGAGGCTCACACGCTTTACCTGTCAAGGCAACCTCAGGACCCTTCATCTGTGAACGCAACTTTGTTTGGTTCAGCATGCACCTCAGGAGGAGAAACGGCTACAGGATGTCCTACAGGAATCCTGTAGCAGTTGATCCGGTTGGAGCACATACCATGGAGACACTAGCGGCTCACATCAAACGAAGTCGGTGCATGCAGCATTCACCACCAGAAAGTCGGGTCTGGAGATCTTTTATCCAGCATCAGCCAATGGAAGAGGATCTCCAGCACCCGTGCACGAAGCAACAACAAGAAAATCCAGCGTTCCTCGTCCCGAAGCCTGAAAAAAAAAACATCCACGGCCGCACAGGTAAGTGCCTAACCTTATTCGTCGAATTGCATGAACTATACTATAAAATTTGCATGACTGTGAGAATGGGCAGATTGAACAAGTTTGGTGGCCACTCAACTGGCCACCCACAGCCAGTCAGACGGCCTCGTAGGATCCGAATAAGCTTGGCTATGCCAAAAAGACGGGCAGTTGAGATGTGGAAAGTGTCTAGTCGCGGAGAATCGGCAGTATGACAGAAATGGCGGTGGTGAATGCAGAGGCGGTCAGAGACACGCCGAGGAATGATGGCTGTGATGTCGGCCAACGGATCAGCCTGGATAGCTCACCCCCGCGCCATGAATTCCGCAGCAATTCAAATTGGCCAGTTGAATAAGTCACGGTAAACTACTGTCATTCGCACTTGCAACCGTTTTTACAACCGAGTACGCGTCCTCCTTCTCTGCAAGTTGTTAGCCCAAGCTTCTCGGTTTGTTCCAACGTCCTTCAGTAGCTCAGACTCGTCTAGAACCATTGTAACGTCCTCCAGGAGATGGGAAAGCTTTCTATAGGAAGGTACGCTACAGGAAGCCTGGCATTACGAAGAAGCTTGGACTTTTCACGTCGAGGGTGGCAATTCTCCGAGAGGTAGGCCCGAACATACCATTCCCATGCAAAATAGTTCAAAAGGTGGTGAATTCGACGTGCTGGGGTAGAGAAAAAAATTAGAAGCAAGTCTGTATGTGAATCCAAAAGCCATTTACTTATCATTGCATGAAATTGTCTTCGTGGTTTACGTCCAAGATTTTCTCCACGAGTCCTGAGTTAAATTCCTCCTGTAGAAAAATTGAGACACTGTCAAGGCTAACCGGTGAAAAACTGTGAATTTTATATGATTCTGTGTATGTTGGAAACATAGCTCTGCACTCTGTCTAGAGAAATCCCGAGTCATCATTCTGTGCATGAAGAGTCAAGTTTCAAAACAGAGGAATTGATACGAAGAGGCCTACAGATACTGTTTTTAACGTTCTGAGGAGGAAACACACCTAGAATTCCCTTTCTGTTCAGAGCGCAAGCAAAAATAGAGTCTTTTTCACCATGCCAAGAGGGTTCATCAGAAAAGAACCCTCGGACTCCAAGAAACTACGAGAAACCCCTGAGGTGGTACACTTATTTTCCCATGCACACTAGATGACATTCTGTGACAAACTTCAAGGTCACGATGATGAAATTACAGAAGAATTCCTAAGGTCCCTGAAGCCGAAATCGAAGACACTAGCCACTATCAACTTTAGAGGATTGACCCTCAGACTCACCCCACAGCTCATTAGCAGAGTCACTGATCTACTCATGGGGGTACCCTGGGATAAGGAGGAGAGGAAATTGGGTCAAAAGGCTAAAAAGGAGTTCTTCTTGCCAGAGGAACAATTTTCAGAGGACAAGAATGGGGTCCGAAGAACCAGCCTACAGCCGTTTTGGAGCGAAGTCAGCCTCCAAATTATGAATTATATTACCTGTGAGGGGTGATTCAGCATCGTATATGGTTATCATTTCCATTTGCTAACTGAACTCAGGCACCAAATTGATCTACCCTCAGAACAAAAATTGAGCATTCCCTACTTCCTCCTGCAATCCTTGATTGAGTGTGCCATAGAGCTGAGGGAAGGGACACCAGACCATCTGGGCCATCATGGGCTTATCAAGCTCCTCGTGGAAGATACACTCCATACTTACACTGTCCCTCTCTCCTGGGAAATTTTTCGAAATATGTCTAAGGATGATGACATCTGAATTTTGGCCGAGGAGCTCACTTCCTCCAGCAACGAGGAGAAGGAGCACACTGAGGAAGAAAAGAAAGCTAAAGGTCAAGAAACCCTGGGAAAACCACCAAAGAAAGAACAGAAAGAGCCACGAGAAAGAGGCCAAGCTGCTGAGGCCAAAACAATGGGGTGTAAAATAACACAAACACCCAGGGAGAAAAGACTGCAGAGCAGGGAAGAAAAGACTAAGCAAGTCCAAGCAAGTGAAGGCACACCTAAGGCAGCCACAGCCAAGCTAAAGGAAAAAGCACCCTCAGCCAAGCAGGCTAAAATCGTGCCAACTGGTTCTACGGGAAGCCAGAAGGCCATTTCTACAAGAAGTCTAAAAACTACTTCTACAGGAAGCCAGAAAATGGCCACTACAAGACTTTCTACAGGAAGTCTGAAGAAAGGGCAGCAGAAGGAGAAATCAGCCGAGATTCTAGCTAGAGAGGCAACAGCTGTGCTGGCCACCCTAAGCACATCTCCCAAGCAGAAGGAAAAGTGAAAGAGGGAGACTCCCCTGTATTTTAAGGCAAGGAGGAGTGTGAGGATTAAAATTGGCAGACCCCAGCCTCCATCAAAAGAGCCAATCATAATTGTAGATGCCCCTACCACACCAAAGGAGAGGTCCCCCTCCAAGGCATATGTTATCTCAAAATCAGATCCTGATAGGCTGCAGGTCAGGTTGACTCTAAGTAACTGTTTCAAACCTACTTTAGGCTGAGGCTTAGCCTCCTCAACCTGAGAGGGATCTCTCAAAAGGGGTTAATGATTTTGATTATAGATAAGATGGCTAACTCTTGTAAAACAACTGTGAGATTATGAATGGTGGAAACACATTAACAACTATCCATTGGGCTTATGGAGTCAACAACATCTCAATATAACAATAAATTCAACCTTACATAGAAGTCAGGGCATTCATCATTTAAACATTCAGAACATAAACTCATATAGGACCACACAGTTTATAAATGTATACAGGAAGTCAGAGCACATTCAGTGAATTTTGAGTGATTATACATCCATACCACTACAAGAATTAGGAAAAAGACAACATCACATATTCTGAACATAAAGATCCCTCACGAATCCTGAGAAGTAAAGCCAAACTTGTATTACTAAAACAGAGTTTTACATAAGCCAAATACCAGCCTTTTTCATAAAATTTCCAACCCTGAGTACATTGCTGCTTCAGCTATATATAGAGATCTTATTCTAACTGATTGAGATTCCTCCTCAAGCATGAGGGGAATTCGAAAACTACTTCTATTACTGACAGCTATTAAACTCTAACTACTTAATAAATACAACAAACTGTTAACTGGAGTTTTTTAGAGATCTAAATCAAATAGGATTCTAACTCCATATTACATGAATCATGGCTTTGATTAAGAAAATTCTCTTTCTTTGACATCTAGTTCTCTTTCAGTTTGGCTGAGATGGGTGTTCAATGCTCCACGCTGCTCTTGAATGTTGTATCTTCTTCACTGTTCAGAAAAATTAGGAGACTATCCTTGCTTCTCGGTTTTATGGTTTTCAATTCCACATAAGTCGGTCTTTGATCTTTGTTTCCCAAAACATGACGGTGACCACGTCTATTAATGTGCTGTCCACTGTTTTGAAGCATGATTTGATGATGTGCTATCCACTGTCTTTAAAAACAAAAAAGAAATACGCATTCAAGCTGTCTGAACCGTGCTTCAATCTTCTCATGATATGACAAAATGCAACTTTTGATCCAAAACCATTTATTTCCACTTGTCTTTGTTTGATTGGCTATTGTAACTTCAGAGGTTCTCGTTGTATACATCTGTCCTTCAAAATTTTCCCGCTTCTGCTTCAAAACTGCTTGATTTATGTTGAAATCATCACCTTCAGCAGTTTCGTAGCACGCTACGAAACTGCTGAGTTGTTTAAAAAACATTGTTTTTTACCCGACATTTTTATTAATCAAGTACTTGGTTGCCAAAACTTCTTTTAGACTTTCCAAAAGCTGAATAGGGATTTAGGTTTCTTCAGAAAGGTGAGATCAAGCAAACTTATCAAAATTTCAAAACAAAATCTTACTTGAAATGTAATTTCATTTAGCAGGTCCTTTAAGCTGGATTAGCTGTGCCTTCAGATCTTCTATTTGTTTCTTCATAACCTTATTCCCAGCTCTCAGTTGCATATTTATCATCCTGATGTACTTGGCTTCTTTGATTGTCGGCAGTGTCCAAGTGTGAAATTGCGTATTACAGTCAACTACCTCTACAGATGCATTCTCCTCCCATAGGGTTTTAATTCTGTAATAGTTAGCTTGTATAACTGCATGTCTTCTAGCGGCTTTCTTCAGTTTGGCAATCTCATGTTTAGCTGATTCCAATTTTCTTTTCAAGTCTGCTATATTGTCTTCTTTGGATGTAATGACTGTTTTGCCTGTGTTCTTCCTTTGCTGGCGTTGTGTCTCTTCCCCTGTTTCCTCTGTTCTTGGCAGTGCTTCTTGTACTTGCTGGAATCTCCTTGTCATAGGTCTTCTAGGTTTAAAAACAAATTGTTCAGCTTGCTCATCAAATTTAAGCCTTTTTGAGGCTTTGGCTTTCTTGGTACTCTCTTGTTCTGACTGTATCAATTCAATTTGAACTGGTAGAGACTCCTCAAAGTCAATAGCTTGTAATAAATCATTTAGACTTCCCTTCGAAACTGGACTTTCTTCAACTGCTACAGCTTTACCTTTTTCCTTAGCAATCTGACTTCTTGTTCTTCTCCTTGAGACTGCTTCAGATGCGCTTGTTTCAGGTACAGTCTTTTTAACATGAGCCTTTTCCTTAGTTGATTGCTGAGGTGAGTCTTGAATGATGAGTGGCTTCACTTGTTTTCTTGCTTGTAAATTTGGAACTCTCTTAGCTCTTGCTTCTGTTTGGAACTCTGCTATTGTAAAATCTCTTGCAGGTAGAGGACTGAGGCTAGTCTGGCTTTTGAAGCCAGCGATAAAAACGAATGAATTCCAATCTTTTCCTACCCTTTGAAGTTCATTTAGGATCAGTAGTTTAATCAAACCATGATGAAACAAAGAGGTTTCACAATCCTCTTTCCTCAGTTGTACCTTATCACACATCTTACTCAAACTACGGAAAAGATAAAAAGGTAGGTCAATGGAGGTCTTCCCTGTGAAATGCAAAAGGAGCTTAAAATGGTATGAGTACACGTTGTTATACCTTCCTTCACAAGTCAAATATTTTTGTATGCATGTGAGTAAATGAGCATAATATTCTTTGACATAGCTCCTGGGCACTGCCTTACTTAAATCTGCATTTACAAACTCATTCTTCAAAAACTCCTTGCAAGGATTCATGTCAAACTTGAAATTTTTAAACCATTCCTCTTGTCCTCGTGGGATCTCTGTCACAGTGGATATTACCTCTGGCGAGACCTGCAATTCTATCATAGCTACCTTTGAATTCAAGCCTGTGAAATTAAGCGCAAATTCTTTGGTTACCTGTGCATGTCCTCCTTGTAACTTTTTGCAAAAATTCCAGCACCCGGCTTTTTTGAATGCTTTCTCCACCTCTTTATTCCTTAGTGTTATATCCAGGCCTTCAGGTTCGTTCCTTAGACATTTGTCGGATCTGTGCTCTTTTTTCTCCATTGATTTCTTCAAAAATTCGCAAACGATGACTACCAGCTCTGGTTTGAATTGTGATTCAGCTTCTATTTGAATTCCGCCTCGCTTGATCATACTTGTATTTGAGCTTGAAATCTTGCCGTTTAAAATCTCTCAAGCTGCAATCTTGCAGATTTTTAATTCATGCAAGATTTACAACCATCATTAAGATTTATGCACGGTGGTCTTTCTTGGAAATGATGATTCGTGTGTATCAACAGATCTAGTGGTGGTGATAATGGCAATGAGTGGTGGAATGTGATAAGAGGGGTACATGAACTGACATGAGAAGACACGGCATGTGACTCACCTAACGGACTTGACATTTCGGGAAAGATTCGCTGCGAAATGTACGAATCCATGATTTCGCAGCGCGGTTAGTTTTAAATTTGAATGATGCGCTGCAAAATTGCCTAATCGGGTTTGCGCTGCGAAACTGCTAAACTATAAAAGCGCTGCGAAAACACTTTAATAGTATATATGCGCTGCGAAATTACTAAGAGACTCGGTGACTGACATAAGATGACACGTGGCTATGAAACAGTGGTGGATGGAGGAGAACCAATGGGAGATGAGAATAAACTTGACTCATGACCTCTTTAAACTTCAGACTCTAAGGGGAAAAAATTAAAACAAGCATAGACTAGCACTGACCTTTGTCATCGGGCTATGATGAAAAGTTACATATATCAGTCCTTTTTAGTTCTAAGTGATAACAGCATCCATCACTTATGAGCGAGGAAGCCCGAAGACATCCACATGGAAGGAAAGGATGGAGAAATTGAACACGGAGGCCTCTCTATAGGATGTCGAGGTTGCTCTACAGGAAACTTTGGCTAGGCTGAAAGAGACTGAACAGATGGAGGAAAGAGCAGCCAAGTCATCACAGCAGGAAGAGAAGGCTGATAGCATTATGGAGCCAAACCCCCAGCCCAGCCTGGGCTCTTATTATAACTTCTTAGAGGCCGGCAAAGTCATTCCTCAAAAATTCACAGTGCCACTTTTCCTAGCACTAGAGGAAGAAAGAGTATGGACCCACACTTGGATGAAGATCGCTAAATCCAAGGGGGTGGCAGATATAGGCCCTCTAGAGGAAAATCTCAAGGAGACCCAAAGAGATTTGGCAAGAGTACGGCATGTGGAAAGCTCCCAACAGGCCAAGTTACGAGAAGAGAATGAGCTGCTTAGACAGCAGCTACAGCTACAAGGGCAGAGGAAAGAAGAGGACACAGCAGCCAAGGACACCACAGAAGAGCCTCAGGGAAAAGGAGGAATGCAAGTTGACCTTGAGGAACTAAACTGGAAACTACAGGAAAGGGAATTGTAAGCAGGCCTAGAGATACAATCTCTAAAACAACAGATACAAGAAAAGGAGGCACAACTGGCCTGCATGGCCAGTTGGGCAATAGAAGCTCTGCAATGTAGGTAGCCAACCAAATCCTATGGCCTATACCTCAGGGATCAGTGGCTGCAATTCCAAATCAATACGTTGGCACATAGGGGTATCTCCTAAATCCAAAACCCCCAACAGTTCATGGATTTATGTAACAACAGTTCATCGGAAGACAAGGCCAAGCTATCAGAGTTCTACCTTCATAATTTGGCCCTTCCAAACATAACCTCGTGGGACCCCAACACAGCAGTAGGGGACATGCAGTTGATGGCAATGACCTCATGGCTAAACCACGAAGAAAAGAGAGCGGCAGAGGTAAAAAATGTCATGGACCGAGAACTACAGGAACCACTGTTGATTAGAGCAGAGCCAGGGGACCCCACAGCATTGATATCTACCCACCAGCACCTAGCAACCAACTCTCAGGCTCTGTTAGAGTACATGGATCGGCAGGCTCAGGCCATAGCACACTTTGAGGATATGGAGCGATTATTGGGGGACAATTGTGTTCATGCTTGCACCCGTAGGTGGAACACATTGTCCCACAGCCTCAAAATCAGGGAATACCACACTCCGACTAGAATGAGGGCAGCCTTGGCACGAGTGCCTCTCTACAAAAAGTCTATGCAGAACCTCCAGGCCAGCTGGATAGGCCTCAAGTTAAGTCCACCTTTGCTTTTAGGATTGTTAGAAGGATGCATAGAAGAAGAAGAGCATAAGTAGTGGGAAGAGGTGGAAAGGAAGGCCAGATTCCATGACAGTGAAGAGGATACTACTTCAGAAGCCTGGGATGTGAGGGAGGCGATCAAAGCAATTAAGGACGAGGAGCTGTACTAGTTGCTCAGAGGATGAGCAACCCTTTTAGCAGGGGCATGATGATGAGCCCCAAATTGGGTAACTTATTGGGCTCATTTTGCCTAATTATCCTTGTTCAGTCCCTGTTCAATCCTTCATTTTTCATAGCTTATGCATTATTTTTTATTATGTTTATGTCATTTGTACGAATAAGGGTGGTCACTCTTCCTAGGTGGCTAACACGTGCTTATTTCAAGTTTTTTTGACACATGTTGGAGCAAAACCGAGCAATCATGGGCTAGATGACAGCCAAGCTTGAGGTGAGGATTAGTAGGGGGGTTGTCTATGACATTAAATAGCCCTTCCTCGAGATCTTCACCCCCAACTCCGAGCTCAAAGGCCACCAAAAACGGATCTTGAAGGCAGCGAAGCAGATTTTGGAAAAGGGACTGTCTACTAACAGTTTGGGCAACCAAGTCCCATAGATTTAGGAGGCCAGCTAGGGCCCTCGTGGTGTATAAATGATAAGGCCTCAGCCTTCGTAAGGGACTTTTGAAACCATTGCATTTTTTGCACTACAGTGCTATCACCTTCAGCTTGTTCTCTTGTAGCCATTTTGGCATAACTTTTGACTGATGACTATTTTTCGATAATGATAAGTAGTTCTATTGTATATCAACTCTGAGTTTTCTATAGGAGCCGTAGCTCTCAGGGTTGGGCCCAACCTAAGAGCCTAGGGCTTCCTTTATGTACTGCTATCTTTCCTTTATGCATCGTTGTTTTCTTTTTGTACATTTGCAAACGTATTTCTGTTAGGCAGATTAAGTTGTGTTGATTAACTAGGTCACTGTTTATGAATAGAATTGCTTCAGATGTTTAGAATAGATTGGTAGGATAGTAACAAGGGAAAAAGCTCCAGAAAAGGGTCAACAAACACTTTTGGTTTCACCTCTTCCTTATTGGATCAGGGGCTGGAATTGAAGTAACCGTGTTGTCCCAAACAAAAACACTAGTTTGCTTTACCATGCAATCCTTAGTGTACTGTTTCCATTTGCAGAAGTTGGTTATGTGTTCAGATCTCTGAAATGTTTCATTTCATAGTTGATATATATGGTTCCCTTTCAAATAAAGTTGTTGTTCATTCACTTTATTGTTAGTTAGATTATATTAGCTAGGACTTTGATTACTTGCAAGACTTTGTTGATTCAGTTGAATGTACACATTGCAGAGCATCTCTACCACTCTTTCATCCACCTAAGCTTCATCAGAGCTATATGTTCCATCTCCTAGCTAGTTTCCTCGTCTCACATATGTCCTCTTGCCCATGTAACCCTACCTTTTTGTGCAATCATCGTTTCAGCCTTCTTTGAGCCAATTCAGCCTTCTACACCTTCTCACCACTCCATCCACCAGTCCCTGGGCCACTTCAGACCCCTATCCTACCTCCATATTCATTCATGCATATTCCCTCACTCACCCATCCTCTAAAATCCAATTTTTAAACATCCTGTAGAAATTCTGAACATCGTGTAGAAATTCCTAAACATCCTGTAGAACCCCTGCAGACTTCCTGTAGAAGCTCACAAATGAGGTTTCTTGATAGCCAAACTTTGTGAAACTCTCTGGAAGGGTGTTAGGGACTCCTT
>APFE030048955.1:38744-50516 GCA_000404065.3 Pinus taeda | reverse complement strand
AGCTGACCAAGTGACAGTTGTGACAAGAGCTAGTACTTGTGCATACAGCACCGTCGCTTCCAAGTTTGTTACGAACTACCGGGTTGATAAAAGTAAAGAAGGGAGTCCCAGGAGTTGCAGCATTATTGTTGCAATACTGGAGCCCACCACATAGCGCAACACATATAACTGGTCTGATATTGGATTAGGTGGTTTCTTCCTCTTTTCCAAAATCAAATAAAACAAAACTTAGGACTGTGTCAATGCTTTGCAAGATTAGAATGGGTCTTGAAACAACAAGTTTTACAATGACTCTTCAAATCATGAATCAATATTCATATGTAACTTAACATAATGAACATAAAAACACATAATCTGTGCAGGCATAAAGAAGAGCAAGACAAAAGGTTTGTTGATGGAATTCACCCCTCCAGGGCTATGTCTTTGGGCCTCTCAACATGACTAGACCACTCATATATTCAATATCAATGAAGTACATAAACATTTTCTACAGGTAAATATGTGGCTATTACCCCTACATGTTAATGTTTTCCTACAAAGAACTCTCACAACAACATCTACTCAAAACATCTCCTACAAAATGACATACTTCAACTGAAATGAGCTAAAAACATCACGTGAACCCTTCAATTCCACATTGAAGCACATAATCAAAAATTCATGTTAAGGGAAGTTAAACCTGAGATGAACCCGATTGGTTACAACTGCTAGCCTTCTCGAAGTGAGAATGCCCCTACAAGGTCTTCTCCATGCCCAAATACCTCCCATAACCGCTTTCAAACCCTGACTGATCCATACACCTTTAGTCTCAAACCTGCAAAAGACCCTGTAGATGTGCTCAAATCAGAAATTAAAGGTTACCAATGGATTCAGGACATCCAAAAACCAGTAAGCAACCTCTTTCTGAGCTCCATTTGGACAAAAACTCAAAAAGTTATGAGCTTCCAAGCTCTCTCATGAACTTGATTGTTAACCATCCTACAAATTCGTCCTTCTGGGTAACTGTCCAACAAATCTGCCCCAAAAATCGCTAATAGAGCAATAATTTAGCCCTCCACCAGTGCATTATGTTGGATATTTAATTCGTCCTCTAACCCCTTGAGACCTAAAAACTAGGTCATATCGCCACATAGAGCCAAGGATTGGGCCTTAACACCCACCCCCACCAGTTAAGCCCTTAAACTCTATGCATACGGTTATATGGTGCCACAGGTCCAAGGGTTGGGCCTTAATGCTTTCCCTACCAACCGGAGCTCCCAAATCCTGCGCGTTAGTCACGTTATGGTCCATCGGACCTGTGGCTAGCCCCCTTCCTTAGCACCTCTGTCGAGCACCTTTTGCATTCGTGTCAGTCACATTATGTTCCATTCAACCTCGGGTTGCCCTCCCCCCCATCGGAGCGCCTTTCTCCTAGTGCCCCAAGCTTCTGTCAAGGGTCATATCAAGGCCAACCAACCAAGGGTTGGGGCCTTAAACTTTGCTCCTCCACACTTTGGCTCTGGGTTATATGTTTGTGGTCCTGTGGTATGTCGTTGTGGGTGTCAGGACCTTAGGCCAGGGATAAGACCTAGCCCTTGGCTCCCCTACCTGCAGTCTCATGGGTGTGGGGTGGCCGGGGGCTAGGGCTTAGCCCTGGCCCCTTCCCCCAATTAACATATGCGCAAAACTTAAATAAAAGTTTGCCACTATGGTTTGTAAGAACCACCGTGTGCCCTAGTGGTAAGGCACTAGACTGTTGGCTTGGAGGTCTCGTGTTCAATCCATGTGGGGCAGTTTGGCCCATACATAATTTGTAGACCAATATTGGGAGGCCATGTGGTAACCACCCATTGGCCCATGTGGTTCCCACTTATTGGACCACATAAAAACACCAACAACCAACCATAACACAACAGATTCGAACCAATCCGGAGAGGACAAGTGGCAGCCTTCCATTGGTCCGAGAAAACCAGTCAACATGTCTAGTCACCCTGCCCAGTCAGTGTACGGATTGCACAATCAGCATACCTGTAAAAATTTTGCATGTTTGGGAAAATGATCAGAATGCGATATCGGTAGCATACAATATTGGTTTTGAGCTATTCAAGTTGTGTTGGATTCAGACCAACGATCTCTTCGATTTGGTGTTAGCTTTAAGAAGTTCTTGGCACTTTTATTTTTGAGCTTTAAATTGATCACCTGATCAATAACATGCACAACATACCACGCGTATGTAACACCACATGTACAACATATACACAACAATAGTACTACACATCCTAAGACCACATTGTCCTTACCAAGCAACCTTGCTTCTAGTTTCTTATCCATGCTTATCCTACCATGTCATAGGTCACACTACTTTCACTCCGGTAATGTATCCCTCAGCATAGTCTATCCATAACATAAACATAGACATAATATAGTCACACAATATCAATTCATATCCACATGATACTAACCTCATAGATCTGTCAAGGCTACTCTTCCCACTTAATTCCTCATAAGACTAGGAACCTCTTCATGTCATTCACCTACATAAACAATCATTCCTCCACAAGTATGATTCTTGACAGCCTATCAAACAATGACATGCATACATATATACATATCAACATTAGCATAAAACAAGCACGATCCCTCACGACCCTATCAGAGAATGGCTTATATACATACATGTATACATATAAACATCAATATAAAACAATCATGATCCACACATAATTACCAAATATCATAAGGTTAATGTTAAGGGAATTCCCTTTATTTGTGCACAACATGGAGAACAAAAATTCCCAACATAGCTAAGGCATTTGACACCTCAAATCCATTCACTTTACCTTTCCTATTACCTTTCTTGTGATTGTCATGCCACCACCCATTTACCGCAATGGACCCCACCAATCCAGCTAATTGTCATACTCTTGCCTTCAGCTACCGTTATACATGCACCGAGCTTCATCTGGGTCTTACATTACATGTTGGGTACCACACAGCTCTTCCCAAGCTCCATCAACTTTCCTCTTTCCCCAGCCAAATACTAAGACTCTCAAAACATAACAAGAAACAAACAAGAAGAAAACCATGAAAACCAATAACAATACGACACCACAAACAAGTGGCATGATCATGCACCAGACATGAACAAAATTGCAAATCAAGCACAAACAATTCACAAGGCACCAAAAGAACAAAACTAGCAATAAACACCATGACTCAATCCCCATGGGTTCCCAATGCTTCCAATGGAAAGCTCAACTCGAGCCTTCTTCAAGATTTCATGGCAGCCTCTTTCGCCATGCAATCCCTGCATCATACTACCATAAACACATAATTGTCATTGCATAAATAAACATAACTATATACTAGTTACTTTACCCTGTTGTACCCAACATGCTGACCTATAACTAAACACATGCATATATTAGCTCTCAAGAGACTCCAATTCCTTGACGAATCCAACCATGACTAAAAACCAACTATTATACCTATCAAATACATGTTCATGATCCACATAATGTCAGAGAAAATCAAGGTTGAGAATATTTCTTGTATTCATGCAAAACACTCATTCATTTGGAATTATGGTTTCCAAACATAACCAAAGGAATTCTCAACCAATTATTTTCTTTTACCTCTTTACCTTGTTGCAGTTGAGTCTTATTAAGTACCATCACATTACCCAACTATTAGTTATATCAATAAATCAACTCTTACCTTGTCATGCTAGTATCAAACATGTTTCCCTACAGTTGTTCACACATGTCAACCACATGTTCCAAAGATCAAGAAACTATATATATATTAATTTGAAATCAACCTTTAACAAGACCAACAACCATGTCATAATAAACTCACAATCATTAGTCCTAATACTATAGTTAGCATCTGCTTGCACTCAAGTACATATCCGTTGTCTCAGCACATATCATGTTAGTACAACTGTCTTAAAACAAGATCATTCCTTCATGTAATCTTATAGACACACATACTCACATCATGCAATTAACCAAACATTTAGACAATCTATAAACATACCATGTTAAATAAACCAAATAGATGACATAACTAGACTCTTACCTCAATGTATCTCAAGGGAGACTATCACATCTGCACAAGTCAGTCAAGATTAGTACGACACGATATCACCAGTATATCGACTCATAACTGAATATCATAACCATAACCATCTGCACAGGCCAATCCAAGTTAGCATGATACATATACATCAAGATCTTAAATTTAATGACCATAATCATAATGTGTACGAACACAATGCATATAACAATAAGTTACTACCATTCATGACTATCTGACGCATGTGTATATGACCACACTGGTTAACTAACCTCTAACATGCATATAACCATAACAATAATAGAATGACAAGCATGTACATAACTATAATGTATATAACAACCATTAACTATTATACCTCCATGTCCAACACACAAACATGTATGACGATTTGTTGTTACTTAGAGGTCCAGTGCTGCAACCTCACTTTGATAATATGCTTCACCTGCTCTATCTCAGCCAACATATCAACATCATGATGACACAAACTACAACAATGACTATCACAATGCATGCATAACAATCACATAGACAACTAACATGCATGCATGACAAACACATTCCACACATCCATTCCAAGAGTTGAACAATGCTCTGATACCGCCCCTCTCATATCTACCCAGTTTCATTGGTTTTCCCGAGGTAAACATGAGCTGAGGGCTACTATGACATGGCTCAACCTCCTAGGTCAACTTATGGAAATGGAGTCGACAAACCAAGACTTTACTGACTTCCCTCAGGTGCTACAGGACCCCCAAGAGCTAAACCACCTTTCTAAGTACCGAAACACTGAGTTAACTTTCTCTTTCACTGATCTGGACCATTGGATGCTAGCATAACATTGCCTGTATTCAACTGTAACCCTCCAGTCGCATGCATTAGCCTGTAAGGGAGCGATTGTAGTCATTTTTAGCCAATTTTGTGCCAACGACCACGAGATCTAAGCCACCTTTTTAGGGATAGTCTCCAAAACATTGTGCAAAACTGGATGAAACTTTCCAAAATAGTAAATGACACCAGGACAAAGCCACTAGCACAAAACTTATACAAGAACTTGACTTAACAAGGCCTAATCATGACATTCTTTCTGTAAAATACATGGTGAACTGTTATGAAACCAGCTCACAAAAAGATAGAAAAGATAGATCAACACCTTAGAATTCAGCCTCTTCGAGGGAAAACCTCCTTTACATTACATAAATGAACAATTCTTGGATGATTCAAATGACAAAACCTCCTTTCTATATATAGGAATCTAAGGGGTCACAATATAACCAAGCCGACCTAACAATAATAATATAAAGGCATAAAATAACAATAGAGGGATTCTATGGGGCACCGTAATAACAATATGGGGACAATAGGGGCACAACAATATTAATAAAGGATACAACTACAATATTAATGGGGACATCACTAGCATTATAGGGACATAACATGAACAGGAAATCTACAAGTCATGAATGCATATATGAACACAGAGATCTAAAACTTATCTGGGAATCATCAAGAAGGTATAATTCCCTCTTCTAATAGTTGCAATAACATCAATTAGGGCATACATTAATTAACCATTCATTTACTAATTAAAACATGATGAGAGCCATAACTAAAGTCTGCCATAAAACCATGCTTATAACCAACATATAACCATAATAATAATAATGATAGAATAACCATCAAAGTCATATAATAACAATCATAAATACTCATGAAACACAAGAAGGAAATAACTCTTATTTACATATGCAAATACAACGAAGCTAGGGACTTTCATGTACCACCTGACCATATATTAAACTTAACCAAATCTTTCTTTCAGCCAATCAACCCCGTGCCATATTCCAAGCATGAATGTGGGACTCACAACAAACCAACAAGGGCTTCCTCGGGATTTACCCCATATCCCTCCATTACCAGTCAAGGGATTTCTAGGCCCAACCCTCATCTATATAACCAAGCTTTACTAGGTATCTCGCCATTACCGGTTAAGGGATTCCTAGGCCCAAATAAGAAACATATGGTACCATGCTTTACCGCAATCTTTCCATTACCAGTCAAGGGATTAGTAGGCCTAAACAAGCTTGGATGCCTCCAGATTTCTTCACCAATACCTTGAGGATTTTTTTTGTCTTCACCCTCAGGGTTTACCATGTATCCCACCATTATCGATTAAGGGATTCCTAGGCCCTTGGGAATTTTCCTTAGACCACCTTACCCGGTTCCAAAGCCATCCAACAATCCGACTCAACCAAATGAAAGAACCCCATCACACCATGGCTATCCGGAAATGGAAAGGCAAAGCTAAAATCACTATCACACTTGGCAAATCCCATGCCATTAAAAACAAGAGAAAAAAATATACACATGCGTGTACCATGCATGCCAAAACTAACAAGGAAACCATACATGCAACTCGATACCTGCAAGTAATCTCTTTGTAGCCGCTCGATCCAACTCTTCCTTGATCTTTGCTTCCCTTTTCCTTCTTTCTCCAAATCCAATGTATGCCAAATTGCTCCAAGAATACTCTAAGTGTCCAAGAGTATGAGAGAGAGAATAGAGAGAAAGCTCCAAGTTAAAACTGGCAAAAAATCATGAACTGATCCTAAGAAGCCTTTTTATTAATGAGCCCTCTAATTTCTTCAATTTCCATTATTTTTCCTTCAATTTCCTCCTCACATGCAACCTATGACCTTTCACCTTTCTTTTCTCCTATTTTCCATTATTTTAATAATTAAAATGCCAATTAATGCATCTTTGCCTTTTCAATGCCTTTGTCATTGCCTTTGTTGGTTTCCTTAACTATAATAAACCGAAATGAACATCCACTAAGTTTTTTTGCGTAACATTTAGCTTGGAATACGTGTCCCATGACCTTGGTTTTATTTTGCCTTTATGAAATTTATTACATGGAAATTTAACCCGAGGTTGTTACAGGTTATATGTTGGTTATATGCTTGGTTTTAATATGTGTTCTTATCATGGATCTTGTTCATGATTTGATGGATTATTAATGGTTGATGAATGCATGGTCCAACAAGTATTCTTGCAACTAACTAAAGAGGGCATATATCTTTCTTGATGATTCTCAGATGAAGTTCATAAGTTTATGATCATATATGCATTCATGACCTATAACTTCTTTGTTTACTATATGTTTGATGAAATGCCTATCATGCATTAGGCATGTCTTGGTCAAGATTTTGCTCAAGATTTAAATGGTTGGTGTTGTTACCATCTTAATTATGATTCTGGAAAGTTATAGGGAGTTATGGGCGGAGTTCTGACTAGCCTAAAAAGGTGGCTTAGATCTCACAACCGCTAGCACAGAACTGAGGGATTTGGGTCATAACAACATGGAGACAGGCTTATGAGTGCAATTAGTTCCTCCCAACCGCATGTATAATGTGTTAAGGGTGCGATTGTGGAGCTAGTCAATGAAAAAGATTTCCAGCTTAGGGATTGATCACCTGCGGTGGTTGTTAGGCCCCTAAGTAATCTGTAGTCTCTGAGAGATGTCAGCTTGTTTTCCGGTTAGTCGACCCCACTTCCATAACTGGAACTTGGAGGTCGGGCCATATCATAGTGACACTCGGTTCATGTTTACCCTTGAGAGGTTGTAAAAGTGGGTAAATATGGGGTGGGGCATTACACTTGCGCAAAGTAAAGAGCATGAAATCAACCTTGAATTAATGCATTCAAGAGAGATTATATCCTAGTAACAAAGTTCATTAAGTGCTACATAAAATAATAATGTAAATCATCATTATGCTATTCAATTCATGAACTTTTTTACTAACCCTAATTGCATAAATGAATTGCAGTGGTGGAAATACAAGTCTTAAATGGTCTTCCTCAATCATGGTTTCAGAGCCTAAGGGACATTCTTAAGGGCTAGGAGGCAAAAATCAAGCTTTAAGGATAATTCTGGTCAAGTTTGGAGAGTTTCCACACGGTGTTACAAGATGCTACAAGATTGAATCCATAAGTATTTTGAGAGCTAAAAAGGTGATCTGGAGGTGGGAAGGGGTAATGGAAGGTAGAAGAAGGTTATATGAGGCCCTTTCCAAGCTTGCACCCTTCAGGAGCCCATCTTACATAAGGGACAATGCACATGATGACCTTCAACAAACCAGAAATGAACTCTTGGTGAACAACATTTTGAAGGATTTGTTGAGGTAGAAAGAAAAAAGTTGGTGATATGACGAGGAGTGTAAATGAAAATGCTAACCCTGCAATCCAATAATAGAACCTGCACACCACAGAAGTCACTCAATCTTAACAAACATCTAAAGCATTTCAACCGTGCAAATTGAAAAAAATTCCAATAACAAAGAAAGGATGAGTTGAATTTTATTCAAGATATGAGTACTGAATTTAAAGGAAATCTATCTTGTAGTATCTACACATGACCTACAATCACAAGAGATTATGCTTCCCCTTCTTAAATAAAATTGCTAAACCATTTAGCAATTTTTAGAAAATAAAGATGCAAAAAGAAGGCTAATCTGATATCTAACTAATGCAGAAAGAAATTAACTATATCTTTTTGGCTTGCCAACACAATGTCTCCAACCACACTTCCCACAAGAGAGGTGATTGACATACCTACACAAGCAAATTTCTCATAAGAAAGTTATGTTAGAAAGGAAAGGAAATACTACTAGGAAAGAAAACGCATGAATAAAATACACAAAAGAGAGAGACTAGAGCCTTTGGGTTGGGGCCTAACCCAAGGGGACTCATCCCTCTAAAGCAAACATAGATTGAAGATAGCATAAAGCTTTTCATTAATATATAAAATAATGCTTAGGTACACGATAAAAGGATGAAAATAACAAGTATGAGCTCCTAGCTCTTAGTAGTCTCTATCTTATCCAAAAGTTGATTCATCCTATTGAGCCCTTGGGCTTCTTTATTTATACAAAAATGACTGAGGGGCAACCTCCTTGGAAAGAGGGTTGCTTCCCTCCAAAATCCCTAAAAAGGTGGATCTAGCTCCCTGAGATCCTCGCAATCCTTGAATGCATCAACTATTAGTAGATCCTCGAACTGTTGGTGAGTGTTGGAGAGGTAAATCCCCTCTACGGATAGAGGCGATCCCTACTAGCCCAGAACGGGTCTAGCAATAATCAATCAATGCTACTATGCAAGCTCCTAGTTGCAATTAAAAAGTGGGAAATGAACACCTACTTGGATTCCAGCGCTATAGTTTGATGAAGAGATGCCTCTCTCGCTCCTTTGCTCTGGTCAGTCACAATCCTCCACTATCCTCGTAGATGGACACCTGCACATGCAAAGAGAAAACAAACACAAGCGTGAAATCTAATAAAAGCAACTATACATCAGTCAGAAAGGATGTAATTCACATTAACCATTACAAAGACAAATGAGAATGTACCATAACAGTAGTCATCTATTCTTTATTAATCAAAATCAGAGAAAGATACAACCAATGTTCTGACGATGAGTCCTTCTCAAGAGGGTCCAGCCAGCAAGTCTCATAAGCATTCACCCTTGAAGGTAGATCTCCCAAGACAAACAACTCTCTCTCACACACAAGGCAACAAGACTTCACAACCTTCCTTAAGCTCTCTAGCAATCCACACTTAACACACCAACTGCCTATTAGGAGCAGCACTAAAAACACTATGAATTCCACTCTATCCAAAACTATATCAAAAAACTAGCTGCTCATGGCAATGGTAGAGGCTTATATAGGAGAAGGAGTCTCCATGAATGGTGGAAGGATAAGCTTATCTCCAAGAAAGGTGGCTCATATGACGAACAGACATGCCATAGAAGGGAGGGCGACATTTACAAGGCCAACAACCAGGTATGGAGTCATCTGGAAGGCCGGCTGTTAGAACAAACTCGCCCAAACTGGATCAGCGTGGGTCCATAACTGCACTGGTGCGCTGACATCGCAGCTGAATAACAAAGAAGTTCATGTCAGCGCGATCAGATATGAATAACAGACGCACTGGCTCATCAAATTCGACCAGCGCAGGAAACAGGTGTACTTCCGCGCTAGCAACGCGTTCGGTCTGTTATGGAGCGCCCATCAGCGCGGTTATTTTGACAAAAGTCGCGCTGATAACAAAAACTTTGCCAAAGTGGGTCATTTGGCCAATTCAAAGAGCATGAGCATGATGGATTTGATTTCATAACACAGTAGGGAGACTGACAGGGAGACAGTGACAAATTACTGTGTAACAGTGAGTAAATACAAGGAGCAAGTCGAGTTGTAGGTGAGTAAATGTAGGGGACAAGCCTCCTACATATGCTCCAACTGCCTACAACGTATCTATGCATAGTAATTGCACTCTTTTCCTACACATTAATCATGTTAGGGCACAAAATATGATAAACCTCCTTTAATCTTCCTACTAAACCCATTTTAGTCAAAAAGATGTTATCAAATGCAAGGAAAGAGGTAAATATATGTTGAAGGATGGGCAAATAGACCTTGTTATGGTACCTATTAATGAGGCCCATCAAACACCATTTTAATTTCTTTGTAAATATGGTCTATCTCTTTTCATCTTGCCTAATGACATGGTATGTGTTGGCTTGTGTTATATTCTTTCCATGACTAGCTCCCCTAGTTAACCGGGGGGTTAGAGGCGGGCGGGTAGCCCCCCTCTACGGGGTCCAAGGCAACGCCCTAGGGAATTTTTTTTGGACCCTATATTAGGTGGGGCGAACCTACCTATGGTTTTGTACATCGTTTTTCACACATGGTTTTGGACGCAATGGTTTTTGGTCCATGGTATTGGATGCTTTGGCATGTATAAAATATGTATTGTAACATTGAACAGAACATAATGAAAAATCAAGTTGGTAGTCCCGGTTTTGGGATCCAAGGGAAAATCTCTGTGTATATGTGTTTTATGTGTTATGCTCTCACATTGTTTATTTTATGTTCTTACAATTCGTATGCATGTAATTTTTGTACGAGATTAAAACCTACATTTGGTATCATAGTAGTTTTGGATTCAAGGGGACGCCATTGTTGCTGAGGGGTTTCGCTCGGGCCTGTGGTAGACCCTGTTCAGTGGGAGATCTGCGGGATTGATTCTAGTGTTAAAAGAAGATGGTGAGCAGTGGAAAGATAGAGATCGAGAAATTTAATGGTCAGAGTTTTGAGTTGTGGAAACTCAAGATGGAGGATCTGTTGGTGGATAAAGATTAGTGGATCGCGATAGATCCGGGTACTAAACCAACGGGAGTGTCCGATGAAGATTGGAATAACTTGGATCAGAAGGCAAAGAGCACAATACGATTGTGTGTCTCAGATTCAGTATTACTGAATGTATTAGGGGAAGCTATGACGAAGGCTTTGTGGGACAAGTTAGGGACTTTGTACCAATCTAAGTCTTTGGTGAATAAACTGTTCCTGCGGAAAAAGTTGTATAACCTGAGGATGAAAGATGGAGACTCAGTGACAGAGCATCTGAATCCGTTTAATACTGTGGTAAGTCAATTATCATCTGTTGATATTAAAATTTCAGATGAAGATAAGTGCATCAGTTTGTTGTGTTCTCTACCAGATTCGTGCGATATTTTGGTTATTGCAATAGGTAGCAATGTAACTACTTTAGAGTTTGATGAAATAGTCTCAACCTTGCTGACGGAGGAGATGAGACGGAAAAATATGGACAACCAGAATGGTGATGCCTTGTCTGTACGAGGACGGTCCCAGAACAGAAA
>APFE030048955.1:13883-36048 GCA_000404065.3 Pinus taeda | reverse complement strand
TCACCAAGGATGTGGTATCATAAATTTGATACATTTATACGGGGACTTGGCTTCACCAAAAGCAAAGCAGATCACTATGTGTATTTTAAATTAATTGGTGACCGTGTTATTTATCTGGTCTTGGTTGGGAATGAGAAAGAAAT
This sequence comes from Pinus taeda, assembly GCA_000404065.3. Taxonomy (NCBI): domain Eukaryota; kingdom Viridiplantae; phylum Streptophyta; class Pinopsida; order Pinales; family Pinaceae; genus Pinus; species Pinus taeda. The sequence continues at coordinate 35,905 of APFE030048955.1, read as the reverse complement.
TATCCAGGATTTGAAGACCCAATTGTCCTCCAAATTCGACATGAAAGATCTTGGTGCTGCAAACTATATTTTGGGCATGGAAATTAGAAGAGATCGGGTAAGGAGGAAGCTCTGGTTAAACTAAAGGAAGTATGTCGAGACAATATAGAAGAGGTTTAATGTGCAGGATAGTAAACCGGTGAAGGTTCCTATTCCTGTAGGTGTAAAGTTATCTACTAAATAGTGTCCCAAGACACAAGAAGAGGAAGAGGACATGTCTCGTGTTCCATATGCAAGTGCAGTCAGTAGCCTGATGTATGCGATGGTATGAACTAGACTAGACATTGCACATGCAGTGGGAGTATTGAGCAAGTTTATGTCAAAACCAGGGAATGAGCACTGGACAACAGTGAAGTGGGTTTTTAGGTATTTGTGTGGCACTAGTGATTATGGTTTGTGCTACCAAGGAAGAATAGTGTTGGGTAGCAGAAGCCCCACATAACGGTCATGGGGCAAAAAGCCCGAAATTTTGGGTAGAGATAGGATAAAGACTCCGTGGAATGCGCGGAGTATGAAATGTAAAAGGTCGAGTCAAAGGGTTGTCCCCCCAAGAAATAATATAGAATAATAGGAAGTAAGTTGGTCTGCGGACCATAGGAAGGTATAAATAGAGTGAGGCTCTATGGGTAGAAAACATCTTTTTGGTATGTAATCTTGGATCTAATATGTAATGGGGTTTTGAGATGGAGAGTCTTGAAGCGTCTGTAAGTCCGAGTCGAGGGTATTGGGTAGTAGGTAAAGGCTCCGCAACTGTGTGTGTAGAGGCCTGAAAGAGTCCGCAGTTGTGTGCGTGGACCCCTACAACTGAGTGTGCAGGACGAATCTGGATGTATTGGTGAAGAAATTGAATAAAGATAAGTTGATTCTGAAATTATGTGTTAAATCTGAATTATCGCGGATCTGGCTAATGTATGGTTAATATAAACTATTTGATCTATGCGCATATGCTTATGTTAAGAATATATGTGAATCTTTGTCTATTCTAAGTGCGCGAACTGGTAAATTTTGATAAATGTTTGCTTAAAGACCATAAAAAGTAGATTGAATACATAAGCAGTGAAATAATAAGTATTAAGGAGTATTATGGGCCTGGATCTGCGCGAAGTAGAGTGGCGCAAAGCCATGAAATGGTGCGCAAAACCTCCAGATTACATCAAGCATCCCAAGGGTGAGGAAACCTGGTTCCAACACCCTCCCCTGCTACCTCAGGTGAGACCTCAGTCCGCGCTTCACGGGCTGTTGCCAAAAGGGCCGGTAGCTGTGGGATTTGTTTGGCTAAATAATTCTTCTGAACCTAGGTCAAGCCCCTATAAGCCAACAAATGGTTCAATTGCCGGGATCGGGATCTGCCTAAGGCGTGTCTAATGTTGGAACGTTGGAACCCTACAAAGAAAGAGCTTGAAGAATGGTGGGATCTGAAGCTGCATGAGTTTGTGGTTTAGGAAAACAAAAACCCGCGGATATCGGAGGAAGATTGGTTGGACCGCTATATATACACAGATATTCACGAGGTCTTCTTCGCAACATTTCTGGTAGAGTTGTACGAGTGGATCGCAAGGTTAGCTGACAGCGTGGGAAGGTGCAAATTAGATCAGCCTATTGTGTGGACTCCAGAAATGGTGCGCAGGCTAGAAGCCATCGAAGATAAAATCACACGTGCAGTAGATCATTGGCTGGATCGGGTAATAGGAGGATTGATCACTGAATTCGCGATAGATACAACTGTGAGTTATAGTGAAGCGGAAAGGCGATTTCTCCAAGGACCGCGGGGTAAGTATATCAAATCATTGAATACTTGGATTAAGATGCTATTGTGTGAAAATAGATTATGCGCGTCTATTGATGTCTAGAGTAACGTGGAGAAGAGGTTACCGAGGGACGGGAGGAGTAGAGAACAGTCCTCTGATTTCTATCTCACGAGAGAGTGAGGAGGAGCTTGTAGGGTTCTCACCGAGAAGTGCAGTCTGGTTGATTATGGAGCACTTCCCACTTATACCACCTCCGTCCACACCGCCACCCACTTCACCTACATCAAACCCATCCACACCGACACCACCCCCACCTCCTCCACCACCAAAAGTTGGGATGGTGAGCGCAATCCAGCTGCCAATATTTAAGGGTGTAGGAAATGAGGAACCAGGCTGGTTCTAGTTTGTGATAAAGTTTGTATGGGACGCTCAAGGCATCACAGATGATAACATCAAGAAGGCTACCTTAGTTAGTGCGCTGCAGGACCGCACGTTGACCTTCTACATGAAATACTCAAGCGATCATCCAAATGAGGGAATAGCAGTAATCCAAGGGCACTAAATAAGGAATTTGGTCGACCAAAGTCAGAAGCACAGTCGGTTATTGGGTTCAAGGAAATCACAATGTTGCCTGGTGAAACCCCCTGGGATTTGGATCAGATATTGAAAAGCACCATTCGCGAGGCCAACATGACACTTTCTGATGCGCAGCACTGCGCTTGGTTTGTCGTGTCATTGACACCATATCTGAGGATGGCTCTGTCACAACAGAAGATCTCAACCCAAGCTAAAGCGTTGGAGACAGCAACGAGGTTACACGAAACCCCAATACAGGATCCAGGGTTGGGAGTACAACAAATCCAAGCGCAAATACAAAACCTATGTCTAGAAATGCAAAGTTTGAAACAAGGGCAGGTGCCTCAGACAGAAGTAAGGGAGGAGGTGTGGTGTATCAAATGTAAGGGACAAGACCACGATAAGGACCATTGTTCGATCTTCGCGAATTATGTGGCATGAGGGGGACCAATACCATTGCGACCAGATGTACAAGCTGGGCCAAGCACGGCGCCTACACTCTGGTGCGCAATCTATCAGGTGGGAGGAAATCATGCCACAGACAATTGTCACCTATTGTCGAACCTAAGACAACCCCCCCCCAACAATTATTTTGTAAATTCTATAGGACAGTGGGCCACGATGAAAGAAATTGTCGTAGTTACAAGATGTTGATGGATCGAACACCTGCTTATAGGATGTAGATGGAGGCGCATGGGCAGGATCCCACCTCACCACTTGCACGAGGAGGATACTAGGGATGTGGACGGGGCTGCGGGGGAATGGGACCTAGATGGGGACGAGGACAATTAATTTGCTATAATTGTGGAGAATCAGGGCATTACGCGGGTGATTGCACGAACCCAACCAAATCTTATTTCCCTTATTGTTACCAATTTGATCACGAAGAAATCAATTGCCCCACACTGATTGCTCAGATGCGAGAAAAGGGGGTGTTGCTGGCTAACCCTACTCAGAACGTCCAGATGATGAAGGCTAAACCACGCGCAGAAGATCCTAACGTAAATATGATGCTCAGAAGTGGTGCCGTTACAGCGGAAGATAAGGGGAAGTAGCAAGAGGCGGATACATGGGTCTGTAAGGTCGCCCCCGTGCCCCGCCCGCCCGCCCGCCCCCCCCCCCCCACCCGCAAAAAACAACCAGAATTTGACTTGGAGCATGCGAAGGAAACCTTTATGGAAGCCAAGAAGAACTTCATGGAAGCTTCTACTTCGGACAATAAGGATCAATTCGAACCGAGAAGGATACTTCTATGCTAACCACCTTCTTGGAAACATGTATGAAGTTACTGAGGGATGCTAAAGCGGTGAAGGGACTGCAAGAATTGATAACTCGATGCGTGAGAGCGGACGAACCGCGAATGGTCCGGAAGTTAGGCAAACATGATTTGCGCACTAGGTGGGAAATGCGATTGGATATCCAGATTGGAGACTATGAGATGGACCAGGTCATTTTGGATTTGGGGTCAGACACGAATGTCCTACCAAAACAGATTGGGAGCACATGGGCAGGCCCACACTACAATGGTCCTCGATCCAGTTATGGATGGCTAACCAACAAAAGATTTTGCCCATGGGAAGACTGCACGGGGTTACAGTAGACATTGATGGCGCTAACACACAAACTGATTCTGAGGTCATAGAAATTGTGGATGATAGTAACCCATATCCTGGATTGTTAGGGATAGATTGGGCAATGGATATGAATGGAGTCATCAACCTCAAGAAATGAAAAATGATATTCGAATAGAAATCTCTCCGCGTAGTGGTTCCGTTAGATCCAGCTGAAGGGGCGCGTTATACTGAGCCAGTGCAAGATGAAGATAGTGATGGTGAATTGGACTGTATCTACCAGATTACAGCGCAAGATTAGGACAGGGTAAATCCAAGAGTGGACGGTAGACTCTCAAGGGACCGGGATCTTCCTAATGTGGGTTATACTCACATCCCATAGGGGCTTGACCTATGTTTGCAAGAGTTATTTTTTTGGGAAACACATCGTGATCTGCCTAAGGGGTGTCTGATGTCGGAACACTAGAACTGGTCCAGATGTCGCAGCCTCGCGAGCTTACGGTTAATGCTGGACACTTGTCGACAACACTAGATTGCGCTAAACCTAAATAAGTGTACTTTCCTCGTGCCCTTCGGGAACCTACTTGGCCATGTGGTTTGTAAGCAAGGCCTGATGGTGGATCCAGCAAAGATCACTGTCATACTCAATCTGCAAGCGTCGCGAAGTGCCAAACAACTACTTTGCTGACCCGGACGGGTTTGTCGATCTATAATATTCCATCATCAACTAAACAGAGCAACTGCCTGATGACCAATACGGTGATAGGGGGCCGGAGAAAGTGGGGGATGGACAAGAGACAAAGCAGCCCGACCTTTTCCACCTTTCGCAACCACTCCTTTAGTTGTAGGGTTGTAATTGTCCCTTCTGCACTCTGCTCCATCAGTGCATCAGTCACTAAATGGGGAAAATTTATTGTATCTGATAGGTCCTAGTCTTCAAATTTCATTGTTGCAATCTGGCCAACCACTGAGCTTTCAACTGGAACTCCTTTTGGAAGGGACGGCGTAATGAGTATATTAACGACTTCATCCAGATTAGTAGGTACCTTAGCTTTCCCTCTGCTTGGAGGCACACATACTTGGGCCGTCGTACTGGCTGGATAGTATCCTCATCAAAGTTTATTTCTTCGACATATGTCAGAGAGCCTGCTTCCTCCTCGTCCCTTTCAATTGTGATTGTTATGCCCTTTTCTTCCATGGTGAGCTTACTAAAGTGTAGATGTCGCAGGGACCTTCTTACTGGTTATGGAGTCTAGGAGTCCTTCTTGGTCTGCGGTGTCCGGGGTGATTTAGGGAGCTCGGCTGCCTATGGCGAGGGATTCTGTGGACCACTTCGGTAGGGTTTATTTTCCTGAGGAATGACTCTCAGTACTCCTTTGGTCGTGCCTGAAACCATGGACTTTCAAATTTAAAATCAGTCGTTCGCCCTCCTCATGGCTCATTAATGTGATTTTGGTGGTTACCCTTATGCCTTAAATGCCCGCTACCCGCTCCAACGTGTCTTAATTGGGACATATTATCATGAATGTACCTTCAATGGTCACTTTCCATTCCCTCTCCGCGGCATCACAGCTCCTGGTGCACGGGTGCGTCTTGTGCAGTTGATCATCCGTGCACAGCTTTTCTGCAACTGTTTTATAGTCCCACGCCCTCTTCCAACTGCGTGGAGCACTAGGGCTGAGCCTTCTACAGATAGTCAGGTGGTCGCACTAGTCGTGCGAGCTTGCTGCTTCCCTACTAACCCAAGCTGCGAACACCATTCGCATTCTTATGGTGTATCGTGATATGTGTCTTTGTGTGCCCTAGGGTGCAGGTGCAACCATGCTAGTAGGGTCGCGAGTTCTCCGACTAATATAGGAGAGCCATCCATGTCTGGTTCCTTCACCAGCTCTTTTGTAGAGCCCGGAGGGGTGACTTCTACTTGTAATATATCAATTTCTTAATCCATCCTCACACTTTTCTCTCGGAGTCTGGCCCCCGCTTCCACTAACTCGTGAACTCTCTTCTTACCGCACCGAACAGCTTCCCATAGCTACTGAATCCCTTCACGCAGATTCCTGTAGACAGGACGGACTGTAGAGGTAATGGTTCATCCGATTTTGGAGAAAGTTCCCTTCTCGCCCCTGCGAGCCCTCGTTCCACGCAGATTCGGTTGGGTTGATGCTCGCGCGACGTACATCCGTGCCCTTCGTTGGTGATGGATGACCGCCCTGCACCACCGAGGCTGTTGCACACATCCTCCCATCCGTACTTGGAACCGCCTCCTACATCTCAGCTTCTGCACCCTCCATCTGGGTGCGTGCGGTGCTTTTTCTGGTGCACCAGGCTACTCTTGTGTTACGATTAAGGTGCCAAGGCTGACAAACTACCCTTCCTTCGTTGCACCATTATTCGATGGCCGTTGTCTTTCTTCTGTGGTCACGCGTCACAACAATCTAATCATCATATTACAATTAAGTGTTGTAACTTCATGCAATCGGTTTTTCCATCGCTTAGTCTCCTCATCTGAAGCCGATGTGAAGGAGATATCGCGCTCCCATGAGATTCTTCCATCATCTGTGGGATTCACCCGATCGTGGTCCTGCGCTGTTATCTGATAGATGAAGTCCAGTTCATCGTCACTCTCCTCGTCGCGCACCGGTTCAGTGTAGCGCTCTCCTTCAGCTGGGTCCAACGGAACTATTACTCGCAGTGACTTCTTCTCAAACGTCATTTTCCACCTTTTTAAATTGATGACCCCGTTCATGTCTGTGGCCCAATTGATTCCGAGCAACATAGGGTAAGAATTACTATCGTCAACAATTTATATTACCTCAAAGTTGATCTGCGTACTTACGCCTTCAATGTCCACGATCACCCCTTGCAATCAGCCCATCGATAAGATCTTTTGTTGGTTGGCCATCCTTAGTTGAATCGGGGACCACTGTAGTGCGGGCTTACCCATGTGTTCCCATGTTTGCTTAGGTAGCATGTTCGCATCCGAACCCAAATCCAGAATCACTAGGTCCATCTCGTATTCTTCGATTTGCATTGTCATTCTCATCTCTCGTCCGGTGCACAGGGCATGTTTTCCTAGTGTCCGAACTATGCCCAGTTCGCCTGACCTAGCGCACTTAGTGATCAGCTCCCGTAATCCTTCAACGGCTTTGTTATTGCGCAACAACTTCATGTAGGTTTCAAGAAAGGTAGTGATCATGGAGGGGTCCAATCCTAACTCTATTTGGTCCCTCCTACTTGGAGTAGAGACTTCCGCGAAGCTCTTCTGAGCTTCCTTAGGCATCCTCATCCATTGTTTCGGCTCAGAGTCAGGTTCCTTTGTAGGTGCGTTGCACCTCTTCCCATCTTCTGCAAGCTCTTTCTGTGTATCACCTCCTGTGGTTGCGTCGCTCCTCAATACCATGTTTATACTAGGGTCCTCTTCGCATGGTTCCAATCGCATCATTTAGACATTTTGAGTTGGTGTGGGTTGTAAAACTCCCTTCTCATGCATCTGGGAAATTAACGTTGGACAATCTACCATTTCATGATCAAACTGCTCACAATAGGGATAAGAGATCCTGGTCGGGTTGGTGCAGTCGCGAGCGTAGTGTCCTGGCCCTCCGCAATTATAACAGATCAGATGTCTGTGGCCCCGCCCGGGCCCCATTCATCTTCCTCGACCGCGTCCTTGAAATCCTCCTCGCGCTTCAATCTGCACTCGGTAGGCTGGGGTTCTTTCCATCATTAAGTCATAACTCCGACACGTTCTCTCATCGTGACCTACTGATCGACAAAAGTTGCAGTACAGCTACTGCGAGGTCTTGGTATACTTCTATAATAGGTGTCAATTATATGTTGCGTGTTTTCCCCCCACTTGACAAATCGCACACCAGAGCGCAAGTGCGGGACTTGGTCTTTCTTGTACCTCTAGTTTTAATGGCATCGGGCCCCCTCCCGCCAGATAGTTCACGAAGACAGGGCAGTGGTCCTTATCATGCCCTTGACTTTTACATTTAATACAACCTACCTTTGCACACACCTCCAGTCGCTTTGCATTTCCAAACTCAGGTTTTGTAGTTGCACGTGGATTTGCTGAACTCCCAACCCTGGATCCTATATCGGGGTCTCATGCAACCTCATTGCGGTCTCTAATGCTGCAGCTTGGGTTGAGATCTTTTGCTGTGATAGAGTTTTCCTCAGATGTGGTGTCAATGATGCCACAAACCACGCGCAGTGCTATGCATCTGCCAATGTCATGTTAGCCTCGCGAATGGTGCTTTTTAACCTCTAGTCCAAATCCCATGGGGTTTCCCCATGCAACATTGCAATCTCCTTGAACCCAATAACCGACTGTGCTTCTGATTTTGGTCGACCGAATTCTTTGTTTAATGCATCTTGGATTGCCGCTATTACATCATTCAGGTGATCGCTTGAGTACTTTATGTACCATGTCAACGCACAGTCCTACAGTGCGCTAACTAGGGTAGCCTTTTTGATGTTCTCATCTGTTATGCCTTGGGCATCCTATACTGACCTTATCATAAACCAGAATCGCCCTGGTTCCTCATTTCCTACACCCTCAAATATTCGCAGCTTGAATACACTCGCCATCCCGACTTTTGGTGGTGGTGGGGTTGGAGGCGGGGTTGGTGTCAGTGTAGACGGATTTGATGTAGGTGACATGGGTGGTGGCGTGGTCGACAGTGGTATCAGTGGGAAGTGCTCCTTGATCAACCGGACTGCACTTCTCGGTGAGAACCTCGCGAGCTCCTCCTTGCTTTCCTGTGAGATAGAAATCAGAGGATTGTTCTCTACCCCTTTCGTTCCTCAGTAACCTCTTCCACTCCACGTTACTCCAGACATCAATAGACGCGCATAATTTGTTTTTCACACAACAACATCTTAATCCAAGTGTTCAATGATTTGATATACTTACCCTGCGGTCCTTGGAGAAATAGCCTTTCTGCTTCAATATAACTCATAGTTGTATCTATCGCGAACTCAGTGATAAATCCTACTATTAGCCGATCCAGCCAATGATCTACTGTGCGTGCGATTTTATCTATTGTGGCTTCTAGCCTGCGCACCAGTTCTGGAGTCCACATAATAGGCTGATCTAATCTGCACCTTCCCACATTGTCAGCTAACCTCGTGATCCACTCCTACAACTCAACCGGAAATGTCCCCAAGAAGACCTTGTGAATATCTGTATATATATAGCGGTCCAACCAATCTTCCTCCGATATACATAGGTTTCTGTTTTCCTGAACTGTGAACTCGTGGAGCTTCAGATCCCACCACTCTTCAAGCTCTTTCTTTATAGGGTTCCAGTGTTTCGACACTAGACACCCCTTAGGCAGATCCCAGTCTTGGCAACAGACCGTTCATCGGTCCTTTGCTCTCAAGGCTTGACCCAGCTGAAGGAGAGTGCTACACCGAATTGGTGTGCGACGAGGAGAGTGATGATGAATTGGACTGCATCTATCAGATAACAGCGCAAGACCACTATTAGGTGAATCCCACAGACGATGGAAGAATCTCATGGGAGTGTGATAGCTCCTGCACATTGGATTCAGATGAGGAGACTGAGTGATGGCAAAACTGATTGCATGAAGTTACGACGCTTAATTGTAATATGATGATTAGATCATTGTGACGCGTGACCATAGAGGAAAGAAAATGGCCAACGGATAACGACGCAACGAAGGAAGGGCAGTTTGTCAACCTTAGCACCTTAATCGTAACACAGGAGCAGCCTGGTGCGCCGGAAGAAGCACCGCGTGCACCCAGATCGAGGGCGCAGAAGTTAAGATGTAGGAAGCGGTTCCAGGTACAGATTAGAGGATGCACGCGGCAGCCTCAATGGTGCAGGGCGGTCATCCATCACCAACGAAGGGCACGGATGCACGTCGTGCAAGCATCAACCCAACCGAATCTGCATGGAACGAGGGCTCGCGGGAAGGGAAGGGAACTTTCTCCACAACCGGACGAACCGTTACCTCTACAGTCTGTCTTGCCTACGACAACCTGCACGAAGGGATTCAACAACTATGGGAAGTCGTTCTGCGTGGTAAGAAGAGACTTCGTGAGTTATCGGAAGTGGGGCCAGACTCCGAGAGAAAAGTGCGAGGCTGGATGAAGAAATTGATAAACTACAAGTAGAAGTCACCCCTCCGGGCTCTGCAAAAGAGCTAGTGAAGGAACCGGACATGGATGGCTCTCCTATACTAGTCAGACAACCCGTGACCCTATCAGCATGGTTATGCCTGCACCTTAGGGAACACAAAGACACAGATCACGATACGCCATCAGAATGCAAATGGTGCTCGCAGCCCGGGTTAGTAGGGAAGCGGTAGGCTCGCACGACCTGTGCGACCACCTGACTATCTGTAGAAGGCTCAGTCCTAGTGCTCCACGCAGTTGGAAGAGGGCGTGGGACTATAAAACAGGCTGCAGAAAAGCTACGCACGGATGATCAACTGCACAGGATGCACCCGCGCACCAGGAGTTGCGATGCTGCGGAGAGGGAATCGAAAGCGACCATTGCAGGTACGATTCATGATAACATGTCCCAATTAAGACATGTTGGAGCGGGCGACGGGTAATCAAGGCATAAGTGTAACCACCAAAATCGCATTAATGAGCCACGAGGAGGGTGGACAGCCGATTTTAAATTTGAAACCGTATATAACACGTAAGAAAAGGGATACAACACTAACGTTGCTCAGCTGAAGATTAGAACGCCCTGGTTTCCGGCAAAGCAGAACGTAAAACAAATGGAGGAAAGTTTGTGGTTTCAGGCACTGCCAAAGGAGTATCGAGAGTCATTTCTCAGGGCAAGAAATCAGCACAATGGACAACAACAGCCACGCATAATGAAAGGTTTTTCCCTCCTCTTGGACCTCTCGACAGTTGGTCAGGAACTCTTCACAAAGGAATTGCGACCAATTGAATTGCTCGCTAGCTGCACATTCCTCAGCGAGTGCAATGACTATGGCTGGAACCTCGGTGCTGCTGCATTTCCGCATCACTTTTCCAGCCAGCGACTGGGTAGCAACGCGAATAGCCTTCTTTGCAATACTATCAATCATGTACCCGTGTTGCCCCTTCTCAAGCTTATATTTCTTTTTCAGGGTTTCTATCATTGCTACATCGCCACTCTTATCGACAATTTCCCTAGGTCTCTCCCTTCGTAGGGAAGCTGTAAGATCCTATGAATGAGTTCGGCAGTGATGCGAACGGGTTTGCCGATCCACAATATTCCCTCACGGACCAAATAGAGCAACTTCCTGATGACCAATATGGTGATAGGGGGCCGGAGAAAGTGGGCGATGGATAAGAGACAGAGCAGCTTGCCCTTGTCCACCTTTCGCAACCACTCCTTTGGTTTTAGGGTTGTAACTATGCCTTCTGCACTTTGCCCCATCAGTGCATCAGTCGCTAAATGGGGAAATTGTGTTGTATCTGCCAGGTCCCAATCTTCAAATTTCATTGTCGCAATCCGGCCAACCACCGAGATTTCAACTGGAACTCCTTTTGGAAGGGATGGGGTGACGAGTATATTATCGATTTCATCCAGATTAGTACGTACCTTAGCTTTCCCTTTGTTTGGAAGCACATACTTGGGTCGTCGTACTGGCTGGATAGTATCCTCATCAGGGTTTATTTCTTCGACATATGTTGGAGAGCCCACTTCCTCCTCGTTGCTTTCAATTGTGACTGTTTTGCCCTTTTCTTCCATGGTGAGCTTACTAAAGTAAAGATGTCGCGGCGACCTTCTGACTAGTTCTGGAGTCTGGGAGTCCTTCTTGGTCCGCAATGTCAGGGGTGATTTAGGGAGCTCGGCTGCCTGTGGCGGGGGATTATGTGGACTCACTTCGGTAGGGTTTCTTGTCTTGAGGAATGACTCTCGGTACTCCTTTGACAGTGCCTGAAACCACGGAATTTCCTCCATTTGTTTTACATTCTGCTTTGTCAGAAAACCAGGGCATTCTAATCTTTAGCTTAGCAATCTTAGTGTTGTGTCCCTGATGCAAGCCAACGTGCAATAACCAGGATCCTTTTCTTTTTCCTCGTGCACAAAAAAAACATGCGCCTCAAATCAACAAATCAATGCCTGAAAACTTCAATATTTAACATTCAATGGGGAAGCTTTCCAATAATAAAACAGACAATTTCAATACCATTAACCTTCCACTTTGACTTGAGCGCTACAGCTCAACATTTTGCATTTCATTGCATACTATTTCCATGACCAATTACAATAAAAATTCATCAACAAATGTGCCTTGGGTATTTTTTCGTAGCCCCACTGCAAGGATGATCTAGACGCTAACGTTGAGCTTGGGCTCAAAGCAAAATCTTGTAAAGAGCTGAAGAGGAAACCTCTACGTGACAGGGCATTTCATTTCCATGATATTTGATCTGTGTCAAAAACAAGCAATGCAGGAGAACCATAGCTCTGATGTATATAAGCTCATCAGTACAATCGCTGGAAAAGGCATCATCAAATTCCCCAAATCCTTGAAAGAATTTGTGAGGCATTCGTGCAATCTCTTGCTATTCAAACCTATCAAGTTCCCAAATTATACGCAGGGATTGTAACACGCAGGGATTGAGCTCTTGACTGACAGCGTATAAACGCCACTATTATGCTGAAATCAAATCACTGATTGGACGGAATTGGTTACGAGTAGGTGCGACTGCGCACTAATGGATGTGAGTTTAAACCCGGGCCAGTAAGATACGCTTCAAAGCGATACATGAAGATACGCTATTCACACAAAAATAATACAGCGTGATCTATATGCAGGTAAAAACACTATAAAGGTTCCACGCATATACTCAGTCTTGAATCAGAACAAAAAATACGCAGCCACTAATTAAATAGCGCAGGTTTCCCCTGTTTACAATGGCGCCAGCCTTAATAACACTTTTTGTAATCTTCCTCCATGCACAGAACAACAATCATCATTTTAAGAAACCTTCCTCAATTGTGGAAATGGCGGACTAACAAAGCAAGTTCAGTGATTTCACAACACTAATTCATCGTATCTATGCAATAGCACCCTCTTTTAAATATTCACTGACCATTTAATTATACAGAATTCAGTTTCCTTGGAATCGATCCATTGAGGTCGATTCTTAACTTCACGATTTCAATTAAGGCGCAATCCAATTTGTAAACTCCACGATTGCACACAATTTCATATAATTCTGAAACACACTGTCTTTATATTAATAAATGCAAATAAATACTTACAACTTTATTCGTGGCCAGATCTTCAACGTTCATGGCCCTTACAATTTGCCAGAGGACTTATAGCCTTGGCTGTTCAACCTATTCTCTACCACACTCTCTCACACTCTCTCTGATTTTCAATGTCTTTGAGGATTCATTATTTATAAAACTTAGCATGATTAAAAAATCCTAAAATCACTCAACTAAAACTCTAACTCTACATGCAATGCATACAAAGGTCTATTGATGCTTTATTCCATTTTTTTTCCTGTTTTAAAAACAAGAAAAGCCTCCTTATCCCTTAATGATCCACCTTCATTGCTTTATGCCTAAAAGCACTCCCTATTTCCTATTTTCTCATTTATTTACTTTGGAAACATCTAATTAATCACACTGACTTGTAACTTAGGAAAATAATTCTAGAATGTTTGACCCCCTATGACTATTATTTACAATAATTTCTCTTGGGCTGAATGCTCCCGCATCAGTCCCTTTTCTTGCGTGTTATATACAGTTTCAAATTTAAAATCGGTCGTTCACCCTCCTCGTGGCTCATTAATGCAATTTTGACAGTTACCCTTATGCCTTAATTGCCCGCCGCCTGCTCCAACATGTCTTAATTGGGACATCTTATCATGAACCGTACTTGCAATGGTCGCTTTCCATTCCCTCTCCGTGCATCGCAGCTCCTTGTGCGCAGGTGTGTCCTGTGCAGTTGATCATCAGTGCGTAGCTTTTCTGCAGCCTGTTTTATAGTCCCACGCCCCCTTCCAACTGCGTGGAGCACTAGGATTGAGCCTCCTACAGATAGTCAGGTGGTCGCATAAGTCGTGCGAGCCTGCCGCTTCCCTACTAACCCGGGCTGCGAGCACCATTTGCATTCTGATGGCGTATTGTGATCTGTGTCTTTGTGTGCCCTAGGGTGCAGGCGCAACCATGCTCGCAGGGTCACGGGTTGTTTGACTGGTATAGGAGAGCCAGCCATGTCTGGTTCCTTCACTAGCTCTTTTGCAGAGCTCGAAGGGGTGACTTCTACTTGTAGTTTATCAATTTCTTCATCCAGCCTCGCACTTTTCTCTCGGAGTCTGGCCCCCACTTCCACTAACTCACGAAGTCTCTTCTTACCGCGCAGAATGACTTCCCATAGTTGTTGAATCCCTTCGCACAGGTTCCTGTAGGCAAGACGGATTGTAGAGGTAACGGTTCGTCCTGTTGTGGAGAAATTTCCCTTCCCTTCCCGCGAGCCCTAGTTCCATGCAGATCTGGTTGGCTTGATGCTTGCACAACGTGCATCCGTGCCCTTCGTTGGTGATGGATGACCACCCTGCACCATCGAGGTTGTCGTACGCATCCTCCAATCCATACCTAGAACCGCCTCCTACATCTCAGCTTCTATGCCCTCCATTTGGGTGCGCGCAATGCTTCTTCCGGTGCACCAGGCTGCTCTTGTGTTATGATTAAGGTCCCAAGGCTGACAAACTACCCTTCCTTCGTTGCATCATTATCCGCTGGCCATTGTCTTTCTTCTATGGTCACACATTGCAACGATCTAATCATCATATTACAATTAAGTATCTAACTTCATGCAATCAGTTTTGCCATCGCTCAGTCTCCTCATCTGAATCTGATGTGCAAGAGCTATCATGCTCCCATGAGATTCTTCCATCATCTGTGGCATTCACCCGATCGTGACCCTGCGCTATTATCTGATAGATACAGTCTAGTTCATCGTCACTCTCCTCGTCACGCACTAGTTCGGTGTAGCGCTCTCCTTCATCTGGGTCCAACAGAACTATTACCCGCAGTGACTTCTTCTCAAACGTCATTTTCTGCCTTTTTAAATAAATGACCCTGTTCATGTCCGTGGTCCAATCGATTTTGAGCAACGCAGGGTAAGGATTACTATCATCAACAATTTCTATTACCTCAAAGTCAGTCTGCGTACTTACGCCTTCAATGTCCACTGTCACCCCTTGCAATCGGCCCATCGGTAAGATCTTTTGTTGGTTGGCCATCCTTAGTTGAATCAGGGACCACTGTAGTGCGGGCTTACCCATGCGTTCCCATGTTTACTTTGGTAGCACGTTCGCATCTGAACCTAAATCCAGAATGACCTGGTCCATCTCGTATTCGCTGATTTGTGTTGTCATTCTCATCTCTCATCCGGTGCACAGGGCATGTTTTCCTAGTGTCCGAACTACGCGCGGTTCAACCGAACTGGCACACTTATTAATCATCTCATGTAATCCTTTAATGGCTTTATTATCGCGCATCAACTTCATGCAGGTTTCAAGGAAGGTAGTAATCATGGAGGGGTCCAATCCTAGCTATATTTGGTCCCTCCTACCTGGAGTAAAGACTTTCGCGAAGCTCTTCTGAGCTTCCTTAGGTGTCCTCATCCCTTGTTCCGGCTCAGAGTTAGGTTCCTTTGTAGGTGCGTCACACCTCTTCCCATCTTCTGCAAGCTCTTTCCGCGTATCACCCCCTGTGGTTGCGCCGCTCCTCAATACCATGTTTATACTCGGGTCCTCTTCGCGTGGTTCCAATCGCATCATCTGGACATTTTGAGTTGGTGTGGGTTGTAACACTCCCTTCTCACACATATGGGCAATTAATGTTGGACAATCTACCATTTCATGATCAAACTGCTCATAATAGGGACAAGAGATCCTATTCTAGTTGGTGCAGTCGCGAGTGTAGTGTCCTGGCCCTCTGTAGTTATAACAGATCAGCAGTTCGCAGCCACCTGACTATCTGTAGAAGGCTCAATCCTAGCGCTCCACGCAGTTGGAAGAGGGTGTGGGACTATAAAACAGGAAGCAGAAAAGTTGCGCACAGATGATCAACTATACAGGACGCACCCGTGCACTAGAAGCTGCGATGCCGTGGAGAGGGAATGGGAAGCAACCGTTGCAGGTACGGTTCATGATAAGATGTCCCAATTAAGACACAATGGAGAAAGCAGCGGGCAATTAAGGCATAAGGGTAACCGCCAAAATCGCATTAATGAGCCACGAGGAGGGCGAATGACAAATTTTAAATTTGAAATCGTATATAACATGGAAGAAAAGGGACACAACACTAAGGTTGCTCAGCTGAAGATTAGAACGCCCTGGTTTCCGGTAAAGCAGAACGTAAAACAAATGGAGGAAAGTCTGTGGTTTTAGGCACTGCCAAAGGAGTACCGAGAGTCATTCCTCAGGACAAGAAACCCTACTGAAGTGAGTCCATAGAATCCCCCGCCGCAGGAAACTGGGCTTCCTAAATCACCCCTAACGCCGTGAACCAAGATGAACTCTAGACTTTAGAACCAATAAGAAGGTCACCGCGACATCTGTAATTTAGTAAGCTCACCATGGAAGAAAAGGGAAAAACAGTCACAATTGAAAGCGACGAGGAGGAAGTAAGCTCTCCAACATTTGTCAAAGAAATAAACCCTTATGAGGATACTATCCAGCCAGTACGACGACCCAAGTGGATTGCCAAACCCGTCCGCATCACTGCCGAACTCGTTCATAGGATCTCGCAACTTCCCTGTGAAGGGAGAGACCCTAGGGAAATTGTCGATAAGAGTGGCGATGTAGCAATGATATAAACCCTACAAAAAATAAAAATAAAATAAAATAAAATTATAAATAAATATATAATATATATATATATATATATATATATATATAAGTAAAATATATATAACATATATATACATATAGATATATAACATAAATATAATCTATAATAATAATATATAATTATATATATAACATAAAGTATAAATACAACATATATATATATATATATATAAATATATAACATATATAAATATATATACATATATAATATAAACAATAATAATATATATATGTATATAGATATATTATAATTATATATAAAGTATATAGAAATATATATAAGTATATAATATAATGTTTACATACATATATATATATTTATATTAAAAGTAAGACATAATATATAATATAATATTAATATGTATATATATATATAAAAAAAATATATATATATATAATAATATAATATATATAATTATATAATATTAATAATAAGCTCCGGAAGGGGCAGCGTAGGTACGTGATTGATAGTATTGCAAATAAGGTTGTTCGCATTGCTACCTAGTTGTTGGCCGAAAAAGTGATGCGGAAATGTCGCGGCACCGAGGTTCCAGCCATAGTCATTGCGCTCGCTGAGGAATGCGCAACTGGCGAGTAGTTCAATTGGTCACAATTCCTTTGTGAAGAGTTCCTGACCAACTATTGAGAGGTCCAAGAGGAGGGAAAAACCTTTCATTATGCGTGGCTGCTACTGTCCATTGTGCTGGTTACCACTGAGTTACCCGAAGGTAGCTAGTTCCCCACCTTGGGCCAGGATTGGATAGAAGCCGCCAAATACGCTTTGCTTTGGGTGACAAGAGACATTGTACAAATCTAGGGCATCAAGATCTTTTGGGTATTGATGGATGCGAGTGTGCGACAGTGGATTAACGAGCTACCCTGTCCGTCCACCGAAATCTATGAAAGTGTGAAACATATTGCCGAGTTTAAAGAAGACATGCACTTTGTCTACATATGGCTGTGCAAGGACACTGACCAAACATGGACCACACTCCCTTTCATTGCCATTGATGAAGCTATTGACGCTGTATTGGATACTTTGCCACCGGCATGGTGTGGACCCAATGCAGAGGGGTGCAATGAGGCCGCTATCCGAAGGCAGAAGGATGCAGCTAAGTGCACAGCACAACAAAAGCAGAATGAACAGCACACTGTAGAGGTTGGGGCAGCCCGGGAGGCAACGTAGACTTCAACAGAAAAAGCACCAACAAGAGGGGTTGCATCAACAAAGAACAAAAGCAGTCAGAATGTACACATGGAGATGGCCATAGAGACAGGGACGGAAGGAACACCGTCAACCACCACGGGTGTGCCCCTAAAGCGGCTGGCGCCAACAGAACAGATGAAGCCACAAAAGAAGGCCAAGGCATCCAAATGGGATGGCGAACTGACCACCTTAACTGAGGGTGACCTAGGGGACATAGGAGACATTATTCGCGAAGCCACTCTAGATGCAATCGACGACGCCATGTTAGAGCACTAGATTGTGTTGGGGGAGCTCCGCACGCAGCTACAAGGACTGAGTACACGGGTAGCGCACACGGGAACCACCGCTACTCATGATGTTATAGGAATGTTAGCCACCAAGCAATTACTGAAAGCCCAACTAGCTCATACTATCTCGATTCCAACAGGAGCATTGATAACGGAAAATGGGGAGGACCGAGTTGTGGTAGGACGACTTTGAGGGATTGGACTCAATTTGGTTTCCCTCTCACGCAACAGTTTGTACCAGCTCCAGGACAGTGCCACGATGGAGCCCCGCGCTAGAGAGAGGTGCGTGGCACAGGTCCTCAACGAACAACGAATTAATATAAAACGGTTGAGCCTGCAACGGGACCAAGCTGTTGCACAAAGTCAACAAGTGGAGCTACTAGTCGGGGAAGCATGTTCTTGAGCCCCTAAGCTAGAGATTGCGCCGGACTTGCCTGTTGGCATACGAATCAACAAGCTAACTAGTGGCTTCCGGGCCGCAAAGGAGGAGGCTGCAAAGATTCAAGTGGAGCTCAGTTTGCAGATTGTCGAGCTGAAACTGCAGGCACAACCGTCAATGCCCCTAGAGGTCACTAAGCAGCACAAGAGCATCATTAACTTTGGCTAGGAAAATATCACACGATCCATGAAGGAATGCACTGACTTGTTGACGCAATCGCTTATCACGCTCACTTCACTCCAAGAAGGTCTTACCCTACAACGACTGGAAACCGAGGCAAGAGAGCTCCAGCAAGCCTACGATAATATCAGGGGACCACGCAGACGGTTGTGGTTAAGCCGCACTTGGCCAAGATGAAGGAGGCCCAGGCTCTGAAAATCCAAGTTGATGTCGCCCGCTAGAAAGAAGCAGTGATCAAAGAACGTCTCCAGCCATGGATTAATGAGGCGTTCGCGGTTTCCACAGCCATTGAGCGCAAGGTGGCAGACATGCAGGCAGAGTATGCACCTAGTGTAGAAGCTTCGGCAAAGACTGATGTGTTGGTTGCCCGCGTTGCACGAATACAACAGATTATGGATGAGTTTGCTGCAAGTACCAGCAAAGCACAGAAGTTGTTGTTTGACCTCCGCGTGAAGATTGTCACACCAGCCGAGTGACTCGGGACGAGTCACGATGATTTTGTTGGGGATTGTTGGGTAGCAAAGGGTCTGCATAATAGTTTTGGGGTTCAAAATCCGAAATTTTGGGAAAGATATGATAAAGACTCCACAAAGTGCACAGAGCACGAATTGTAAATAAGTCGAGTCAAAGGGTTGTCCGCCCAAGAAATAATATAGAATAATAGGAAGTAAGTTGGTCTGCGGACCATAGGAAGGTATAAATAGAGTGAGGCTCTATGGGTAGAAGGAAGCTTTTTGGTATGTAATCTTGGATCTGATATGTAATGGGTTTTTGAGAAGAAAAGTCTTGAAGCGTCTATAAGTTCGAGACGAGGGTATTGGGTAGTAGATAGAGGCTCTGAAGTTGTGTGCGTAGAGGCCTGGAAGAGTCCGCAACTGTGTGCGTGGACCCCTGCAGCTGAGTGCGCAGGACGAATCTGGATGTATTTGTGAAGAAAGTGAATAAAGATAAGTTGATTCTGAAATTCTATGTTAAATCTGAATTATTGCGGATTTGGCCAATGTATGGTTAATATAAATTGTTTAATCTATGCACATATGCTTATGTTATGAATATATGTGAATCTGTGTCTATTCTAAGTGCGCGAACTGGTTAATTCTGATAATTGTTTAAAGACTGTTACATAGTAATTTATCACCGCTTTCACTCCCGGTCTTCTCACTATGTCATGTGTCCAAGTCAAACATGCTTACTACAGACAAATGCTTCCCTATTCTGCCAATTGAACCACTTTTCCAAAGTTATCTGCCTCATCACGGTTATTGGTTTAATAAACGCGTTGAAAGGCATGCATGAACTCACTGACCGCGCTGCCAACGTGGAAGTACACGTGTTTCCCGCGATGGCGCACCAGCGCGGGGCTATGTGGTCTCTTCCGCGATGATCTGACTAGCTACACTGATCACTAGAGATTGTTGAGTCCCAAACCTGCACTTCCATATATACCCTTTCAGCCTTCTTTTTCCATTTACTTCATCCACCCAGCTGTCAAATCATTGCATATTAGTCTAAAAAGAGCTTATGAAATGGTTTCCTAACTATGTTTATGACTGTTGTTTGATTTAGATTTTTTTGTTCAAACAGCTGCGGAAACTTGTCACTTTCCACAGCCAGCCCAAGTTTCCGCATCCATTTTTCCAAAGGCTATGTTACAGGTGTCCAATGGAGAAACCGGCCACATGGGCAGGATGCAAGTGACGTGTACATGGAGTGTGTCCCCTCAGATCAGCCAAATCACTCATAAACGGTCATGGTCAACGACAGTCAAAGGAAGGGCCAAATGAGGAATTTTGTGGTGGCACGGCTCTGTTTTGCCCACATGAAGGTTTGCGTGGCACGATCCTTAGTTTCTAGAGCTACTGGCACAAGTGTCGATCAGCCCGTGAACTAAATCGAGCAGCCACCACTCCATGGATTCAACTGCCATAATGACCATAATGCTAGATCTCAGGCCGTGGAGATTTACGTGCCTCTTGGCAGCATAAAATCTAGGAATTTGTTGCAAGCATTTTCACTTATAAATAAGGCATTGATATACGCTGGATAGTTATCTTTTGAGATGTAATTTTGACTGTTGTTATCAGCCCACTGTACTGCACTTTACTTTGTTTTATTACTTCACTTTAATATATGAGAAGACAACATTCCTGAATTCGATTTGTGATTAAGTAGTTGGCTGGCTGAGGTTACAGAGGGACCTTGTACACCAAAGCTTTGTATAGTTTCTTACTTGCTTTCATTTAATGTTTTTATAATCATTACTTGTATATATTTTGTGCTGTTTTGATGTTCATTGCTGTCCATATTTACTTTATGTCTTTTTTTCATAACTGTTAGCTGATCAGTGCTTCTTTTACAGGTTTTTGTAGGCAGTCCGGGCAAATTTACATATTTTTTATAACTACTGACATGAGATCATCTTGTCCTTTCTACTGATTTTCATTTACTAAGTTTAATTCCAGCATTGTCATTTCGTTCAAGTTTTGTTTTGCTTAATTACTTTTCTGCCATTTAGACATCATATTACTTACCTGTTTATGATTTCCTTTCTATAGCCAAGCGACTCAATTAGTAAGGAATTAGAATATTACTTGTTGTAGTATGATTTAGTTTGCTTTCCTGCAAGTTAGAGATTGAATTACTTATGTCATTTTCAAGAGTTGAAATATGAATGAGTAGTTAAATCTTAGTTTCCTTTTATGCAATTTACTTTCCTACAATTTAGATATCATAACACTCAGCTTGTTTATGATTACTTCCTATAGCCAGACTGAGTCGAAAGGTGAAGGGTCAGAGTATAGGTTGAAGTAGTGTGATTTAGTTTGCTTTGCTTTCAGGCTTTGAGTTACTTTAAGTTCAGCTTTTATTTTCTTTTTCATACAGCAGTAAGGATACTGGGCCATTGTCACTAATTCATTGTTTTGGTACATTTACTTCTTTTGAGAATTGATTTCATTACAGTCAGTTTGGAAACCTTCTTTTTGAGAACTTTAAGTTTGGAAAATCATTGTAGAAATCACCATTACCATTCACACTTAATTTTCAATTTCGCCATCTCACACTAGGGAATCCACAGAAGATAAACCCAGAAACAAACTAAAAACTCAAAAACGACAAAAGACTAAG
>APFE030048955.1:0-12652 GCA_000404065.3 Pinus taeda | reverse complement strand
AGTAGAGGAACCAGAGGACTCTGAAATCTCTGAGGAAGCTATCATGACAGAGGAGGTAGTTAACGGATTTGGTAGAGGTAGAGTTAGAGGAGGGGGAGGAGGAAACAATGGAGGAGGTAGAGGTAGTAATGGGGGAAATAGGGATGGAGATAGCTCATTCGGATTTCCTATAGTCGATGAGGATTCTCGAGCAACAATGAAAAATATTTCACCATCTGTCCTCCCAAAATTTCATGGGTTAAGAAATGAGGATCCTGAAACATTTCTATTTGAGTTTGAGGTCGTGTGTCGAACTTATGATTATCTGGAAGACTCTCAGAAACTCAAATTGTTTCCTTCAACATTGAAAGGAGCTGCTTTGAAATGGTTCATGGGATTACTCACCCAATCCATTAGGACTTGGAATGATATGAAACAAACATTTTTGGATAGATACTTGGACTATTGCAAGCCCACCAATCATAAGGACGAGGTATTCAAAATGGTAAAAAAAGAGGATGAAAACTTAGAGGATCTACTTGAAAGATTTCAGTATAACCTCAAAAGAGCAAAAATGAGTAACCTCAATGAAGAAACTTTGAAAGCCCTTCTATTAAAAGCCATTAGAGATGAATGGATAGATATTTTGAACATGATGGGAAAAGGAGATATATCCCAACTTCCACTTCATGATATAGCAGAGCTATGTGTCCATCTCTCAAGGGGAAAATCAAAAGCTGGGAAAGGGCCTAGAGATCCTTCTCTCATCAGAGCAAACAAATCTGCAACTGGATCAGTAAGTAGGGCTGAGATTGGCATTATGCTTGATGAATTCAAAACCGATATCCTAGGGAGCCTAAGTGAGCAACTGGACACTCTTAAAATACACAATAAGCAGAAAGAAGAAGCTGAAGCTTTAGCCATATTTTGCCCAAAATGTATAAAGAAATATTCTCTAAGGGAATGTCCCTTCGATGCAAAATTTGTAGAAACATGTGTGATTTGTTCAGAGAATCATGAGACCAAGGATTGTTCTTCAATTCCTGGGCTCAAAGCTGTCTTTCAAGAAGATCCAAATACAATTGAGTCTCTCTGTTTTTTTGCAAGGAGACCTTGGCAGGGGCAACAAAACCAAGGGTTTAACAACTCTATGAACTTTCAAACCCCATCAAATTGGAATCCTTGGCAACAACCTTGGTCCCAACAAAAAAATTCATTTCAATCATGGGTACAAGGTATGCAAAGTCCCTATGGGAGATTTGCTCAATTTTATCAATATCCTCCATCTTTTCAAAACCAACAAGCTCCACAAGTTCCAAATCAAAATCCACAACTATCATTGCCATTTCCACAACAACAACAACCTTCTCAATAGAATCCAAATTCTCAGCTCTTGCTTCCATTCCAAAAAAAGCCAAATCAACTTCCTTCCCAGCCATTACCAAACCCCAATAATAAAAACCCTCAAAATGCTTACATAATAGAAGGTCAACCATTTCCTACCTATATGATTGTTCCTCTCAATGATGTACAACTCGGATCTGGTAGAGTCTTAGATAAACCTTCTATAGATGCCCAAAAGCAAAGCATTTCTGAGGAAGATTCTCATGAAGCCAATAAAGGTTCTGAAGTATCTCTTCAAAACCCAAGCACTGAGAAAGAAAAAGAAAAAGAGTTAACCCCCACAACTCCTATAGTTGAGCAACCTACATCTTTATCCACACCTCCTTTTCCTGAGAGATTACAAATTGACAAAGGGGTGGAAAAACAAATCTTGTTGCCAGACTATGATTTTCTAGATGAATTGAAGAATGTCTGTATTAAGATTCCCTTGTTACAAGCCATTAGAGAAATTCCTATTCTAGCAAAAACAATAAAGGAGTTGAGTCTTAAAAGACCAGGAAGGAAACCTAGAGATACAAGAAGAATCCACCTGGTAGGAAAAATTGCAGATATCATGATGGGAAAAATTACTATGCAGAAGTATGTAGATCCCGGTAGTCCAATTGTTATAACACATATCAATGGGGTAGAAATTCCAAATACTTTGATTGATTTAGGGGCTGCTATCAACACCATGAGTAGACAGACTATGGAACAGCTGAAACTTCCTAATCTTCCTTTTACACCTACTTTACTGCAACTTGCAGATCAATCAATTATCAAACCAGATGGTGTATTAGAAGACATTTCGGTCTCCTTAGACTCTTGGGAATATCCAGTAGACTTCATGATTTTAACTCCTAAGAGTAATTTAGGAGGACACCCTCTCATCTAAGGAAGACCTTGGCTAGCCACAACTGATGCCTTTATCAGTTGTAGGTCTGGGGATATGTATATTTTTGATGGTAATTCGACAAAGAAATTCAACTTGTATCCTCCAGCAAAAGTAATTACAGAAATAGGAGATAATGAGTGGGTTGATGATGAGAACACTATACAACCTGTCTTTACCGTTTCTGAAGTCAGTGAAGATAGTCAAATTCTGAACACATTAGAAAACTTTGAAACATCCTCAGAACATGACCACACACAATTTCAGTTAGATTCTAACATTGAGTATCTATCATCTAGACAAATGTCTCTTTTCTCTATGGAAGAGTTTGGTAGTTCCACCATTAAGATCTTTCCAGGTAAAACATTGAATATCAACAAAAACTTGGAAAGATCACAACAGGGAGAACTAACCAAAATCTTGCAAAAACATTCTACTGCATTTGCATGGGAGTATACAGATATGAAAGGTATTGACCCTAAGACTTGCATTCATCACATCTACATTGAGGAAAATAGTAGACCAATCAGACAACCTCAGAGAAGGATGAATCCAAACCTTAGGGAGATAGTGAAAGAAGAGCTCCAAAAACTACTCAATGTAAACTTCATTTATCCAATTTCAGATAGACGATGGGTTTCTCCTTTGGTTATAGTACCTAAAAAGAATGGTAAATGGAGGGTATGCATTGATTACAGGGAATTGAACAAAGCAACTTTAAAGGATCATTTTCCTTTACCCTTTATTGATCAAGTATTAGATACTTTAGCAGGCAAAAAGTACTTTTCATTTTTGGATGGTTTTAGTGGCTATAATCAAATTCAGGTAGCACCTGAAAATCAAGATAAGACCACATTTACCTGTCCATGGGGAACTTTTGATTACCGATTGCTTCCTTCTGGATTATGTAATGCACCCGCAACATTTCAAAGGGCAGTACTAGGTATCTTTTCTGATCTAATCCATGATTGTGTAGAGGTCTACATGGATGATTTTACAGTTTATGGTGATTCATTTGAAGAGGCATTAGAAAATTTGGAAAAGGTCCTTATTAGATGTAAAGAAACAAATCTTTCCTTAAGTCATGAAAAATGCTTTATGATGTTTACTGAGGGAATTGTTTTAAGACATCATATTTCGGGAGATGGAATTAAAGTTGATAGATCAAAAGTTGAAGTCATCTCCAAGTTGCCTATTCCAAATTTTCAAAAAGATGTTAGAAGTTTTCTTGCATTTACTGGATACTATAGAAGATTTATTGAAAACTTCACTAAAATAGCATCCCCACTCTTCAAACCACTTAGAAAAGACTGTGAATTCAAATGGAATCCTGATTGTCAATCTGCATTTGAAACTTTGAAAACAAAAATATCTGAAGCACCCATTTTGAGAGGGCCAAATTGGAAACTTCCTTTCCATATTTCCATAGATCCTTCAGATACAACTCTAGGAGCTATGTTGGGTCAAAAGAATTTAATTCCTTATGCCATTTACTACACCAGTAAAAATTTGACTCCCACTGAGTTAAACTATATTGTGACTGAAAAAGAATTCTTAGCTGTTGTTCATGCAATCAATAAGTTTAGACATTATATAACAGGCTACGAAACTTTTGTCCATACTGATCATTCTGCAAGTAGATATGTAATGAACAAACATGTTACTAATGGCAGAGTTACAAGATGGCTCTTACTTTTACAAGAATTCAACATTACTGTGTTGGATAGACCAGGAAAACAAAATACAGTAGCTGATTTCTTGTCTAGGATCCAAAATACTAACGAAGATTCTCCTGTAGAGGATAAGTTTCCAGATGAATATTTGTTTGCAGTAACTACTAAGACTCCTTAGTATGCAGATATTGCTAACTATTTGGTTACAGGGAAGCTACCTCCACACTTATCTCCTAATGAGAAAAGGAAAATTATTCAGGAGAGTTCAAATTATTCATGTATTTCTAATGAATTGTTTAAAACAGGGCTAGATTGTGTGATCAGAAGATGTGTTCGGGAAGATGAAATACCTGACATCCTCAAGGCATGTCATGATGAACCATGCAGTGGACACTTTACTGACAAGAGGACGGCCTATAAAATCCTTTCTTTAGGATATTATTGGCCTTCTCTCTTCAAAGATGCAAAACAATATGTCAGAAGGTGTGACAGCTGCCAGAGAGTTGGGAGACCGACTCTTTCAAATGAAATGCCATTACAGCCATAGGTACTCATCAAACTCTTTGAAAAATGGGCTTTAGATTTCATTGGACCAATTAATCCACCATCTAGACAAAAGAAATATATATTGGTTTGCACTGATTATGTCACTAAATGGGTATAAGCCAAGGCATTGCTTTCTGCCACTAAAAATTCAGTTGTTCAATTTATTTTTGAGGATATTTTTACTCGTTTTGGTGTCCTAAGAGAAATTGTGATAGATCAGGGAAGTCAATTTACATCTAACTTGATGGAGAAGTTGATGGAAGAATACAAAATCAAGCACAGAAAATCTAATCCTTACCATCCTCAAGCAAATGGCCAAGTGGAATCTACAAACAAAGTTCTTGAGAGCATCATCACCAAAACTGTTCATCTTCACAGAAGATATTGGGCAGAAAGGATTCTTGAAGCCTTATGGGCCTGCAGAACTACATGGAGGAACACAACAGGACATTCTCTCTATGAACTTGTTTATGGGAAAGAAGTCCTAATCCCCATTGAGTTTCAAGTCAAGACCTTCAAGATGGCAGTCCAGTTGGGGATGAATCTATCAGAAGCCCAAAAGCACAGAATGGAGCAACTGAATGAGCTAGATGAGATCAGACAAGATGCAATTCTAAGGACTGATCTAGTTCAACATCAGAGAGCTAAGTGGCATGACAGATATATTAAAGAGAGAAATTTTCAAGAGGGAGATTGGGCTTTATTGTTTGATTCCAAGTTTAAAGACTTCAAAGGAAAATTTCAGACTCATTGGCTTGGGCCATATGATATTGATAAAGTCTTTAACAATGGAGCAGTAAGAACCAAGACCATTGATGAATTTCAGACTCCTCTTATTGTGAATGGCCACCGATTAACATTTTATCATAAGCCACTTTCCAAAGAAGAGTTTGTCAAAATATTCCAAGAGAATTCTACAATAAGGCTAGTGGAGAAGAATCCTTCTCCCCCATCAGCCTAATCTTTGTTTCTTGTAATTTTGAAAAAAAATAAAAAAAAAAAGAAGAAAAAAATGTGTATAACCCTGAAAACCAATCATGGATTGGCAGTCTTATACAGAAAATATAGAGTGAAAATCAGGGACACCTGACACTCTATATTTTCCAAAAAAAAATCTCCTCTCCTGTTCTTTCCATCTTCACTTCATCTCACTCACCCATTCCATTCCACCTCCATCTCATTCTCATCACCATTTCACTTTACTTCACTCCATTTTCATTCCATTCCATTCCATCAATAAAAGTTCCCCTTCAGGACTATTTTCATTCAGATGTTTTTCCTCTAAGCTATCTTTGTGTAGTTCAGGGGGTGCTGTTTCAGTTTCCGCAGCTGGGAACCGTTTCCGCAGCCAGAACCAGTTTCCGCAGCTAGAAACGATTTCCGCAGCCATCATCACTCTGTTTTCAAAATACAATCAACTGTTAGTGCCAAAATCATGAAATGTAGGTGTACGTGAGCTAAAGACATGGGGCATCTTCAAGATATCAAAGAAGAGCAATTGGTTAGAAACCTTGAGCAAAGATTGACAAAGTTTCCAAAGGTATGATAAAAAATCTTTATCAAACAACAATTCAAGTCATAATTATGTATAGTTATTAACTCATAACCGGTTCTCCTATGTGCAATGATTTATATTGACCCACTATCATTCTTATCCCGCACTATCACTCCACACACCTCGCATTCATTTCCCCAACGGTCCTATGATTACTACGAGTTCAAACTCAAGAATGACTGCACTTCCATTTATTACCCGTACTCTTAAGACATGACCTATTGTATTACGGCTCTTCCCAGCCATAATTTCCGTAGCTGTCTGTTGAAACGTGTAAAATCTCATACACAGTCATCCGACTCGGGAGAATCCTGCCATTACTCCACTCACTTATCATTCCACTTATACCATAATCCTCGCATACACTCATATTTCATTTTATGAACTCGGTCACCACTGCTCACCCACTGTCCTCCTGTGATTCGGGCATTTCTTTGTTTCCGACTACAGTCACTACAGTTTGCTTTAAACTTTGATTGCAGCCACTACATTCATCCTAAACCCCGATTGCAGTCACTACAATCTCTCCTAAAAACCCTGTAACAGAGCCATTTTTCCTTAACCCTCATACGCAGAAGAACCCTCAGTGGGTTTAAAGCAGAGGATGGGAAAATTGCTGAGAGCCGAGTCGGAAGGACCAAAATACTTGGAGGGTTATCCCCAAGTTAAGGAGTTATTGAAGAAAGTCAAATGGCTCCGATTTATTCAGAAATTCAAAGGGTATAAGAAGGAAGTGACCAAAACTTTTGCAAGGTCCTTTAATGGACAAAAAGTAGAGGTTGGAGACTTGAAGTTTACAGTGACCGAGGCCACAATAGCAGCTGCCACAGGCCTACCTCAAGAAGGAGAAATGTGGTTTAAAAATAGAATCTTGGACGATCAAATCTGGAGAACCATGCTACGAAACCAAGGTATGGATACCACTGTATTCACCAGAGGCATCCCTGTGCATGTATTAAAAGAGGAATGGTCTAGTCTATTGTTAGTCATCCAGAAACTTATCACATGTGAAGGTCGTTTTGGCTCTATGTACATGTATCATGTCAGGCTAATGATGAATTTCATAGATGGTCACATTCTTAATTTGCCTCATTTCCTGCTATCAAGTTTGAAAAAGATGAGTGTTACAGTTCAAAAGCATGTAGGTAACATTGAACCTCATCTTTACCATCATGGGCTCATAAAAATTCTTATTGAGGATCAGTTGAAGAAAACTAAGGATACATGGGAACAATTTTTAACAAGAAAATACTTCCAAGAGCCATCTGAGGCCTCTGGAAGCAGTCCACCAAAAATCCCAAGGAAAAGTAGGAGGAAGGAGAAAAATGTTGCAGCCCAAGACTCCCCTACAAAAGAAATTCAAGAAACTGTCCAAAAAGAGGAAGAAGACCAAGTTAAGAATAAGAAACAAAAGAAAGAAAAAGGCAAAATTACCACTCAGGAGGTCTATCCATCCCTTGAACAATCCTTAGAAGAAGATTACCAGCCTCTGTCAGAAAGGCTAATAGATCTTAAAGCTGCTGCCATGGCCAAGAAAAAGCAAAAAGGGAAACAGAGTGCACAAAAGAAAAGTATGAGTTCATCCTTGAGAAGGAGCTCTAGGCTAAAAGGGAAATGGAAGAAAACCAAGGGAGATCAGTCCCACTTTATTGATTTAAGTGAAGAAGCACTTGAGAAATCTCCAGATCAGCCAAGCCTTGAATCAAGTCCTCCACGTGAGGAAAGCCCTTTTCGGCCAGAAAGATAGAGCAGTCCTCCTCCACCAGATTTTGAGTTTAGACAGAGAAAGTCACCTGAGGTAGATCCTAATCAGCAAGAGGTATACAATTACCTGGAATCCTTAGAACAATCAGCTGCAGGACCAAGTACCTCTCTGCCACTTGATGCACAAGTTCAGTCTTTGAAACATGAATTATTTGAGCTAGAAGTCCTAAATAGACATATCATACAAGAAAATGAAGCACTTAAAGAGCAGGGTAAGGTAGACAAAATTGTCCATGACAATACTATGCTTCATTTAGGACTGTGGCAAAAGAAGAATAGAAGACTGAAGAAGAGATGCGAAAAGTTAAGCAGAGCATTGATTAACCTCAAGTTCAAATGTCTAGTTAGAAAGCCAAGGATGATGATGATGATGGCATCAAAGAAGAAGAAAAGAGGACTAGACATCCTTGCAGAAGCCTCAGAGCATGTGGATTAGAGGGAAATAACTCAATTTTGGTTGCATGAGGACATGCAACACCTTCACAGTGGGGGTATGTTGAGCCTCAAACCTGCACCTTCCTATACACCCTCTTAGCCTTCTTTCTCCACTCACTTCATTCACCCAGTTATTAAATCATTGCATTATAGTCTAAAAAGCACTGTTTATATGGTTTTTTGACTATACTTATGACTGTTGTTTGGTTTAGTTTTTTTGTTCATACAGTTGCGGAAACTTGTCAGTTTCCGCAGCCAGCCCAGGTTTCCGCAGCTATTTTGTTAAAAGCTGTGCTCCAGGTGTCCTCTGAAGAAACGAGCTACATGGGCAAGCTCCAGGTGGTGGGTACATGGAACGTGTCCCTTCAAATCGGCCAAATCATCCATGAGAGGCCGCGGTCAACCAAAGTCAAAGACAAGGCCAACCAAAGAGTTCAGTGGTGGCACGTCACTGTTTTGGGCACGTGAATGATACGTGGCACAGTCCTCAGCTCACGAAGGCACCAGCACACCTGGAGATCGTTCCTGAGACCTGAATCTAACAGCCAACCACTCCAAAGATTTAAGAAACATGATGACAGTTACACTAGATCTCGGCTGAAAAGATCTACATGTCTTTAGCAACGCAGTTAATAGCGTAGAAGTTGTTAGTTAGCTTTAGTATTTTGGCATTATAAATAACGCGTCATTGAACGCTGTGAAAAAGCTTTTGGAGATGTATGAATTCTAAATTGTTTATGTAATTCCGCACTGCTGGTTATCTTATCACCCCACTGTTTTATATGCTGCTGTTTAATACATGAGAAGACTTTTCTGAGTTCAGCCGTGTGATTATTTGTTGATTGGCTGAAGTGGCAGAGGGCCCCTGCACGCTGAAGCCTTGTAAAGTGTTCATTTAGTTTCATTATGTTTTTGTTTTTATCATTAGATTGTACATAATATGCTGTTTTATGTTTCTGCTGTTTATATTTTCACCTTTGTTTTCTTAGAGCTGTGAACTGATCAGTGCTTTTCTGCAGGTTTTCTTAGGCAGCCCGGGCAATTTTTCATCTTTTTGATAACTTTTGGCATATGGGATCATCTTGCCCTTCCTGCTAACTTTCATTTTCTGAAGTTTAAATTCAACATTGTCCTTTTCAAGTTGTGATTTGCTTATTTATTTTTCTGCTATTTAGATATCATACTGCTCATGAATTTATGGTTTCTTTCTATGGTCAAGCGACTATATCAGCAAGAAATCAGAATATTACTAACCGTAGTGTGATTTAGTTATCATATTGCTTACTCATGGTTGCTTTCCACAAGGTAGATTGAGCTGAATGGTAAAGGACTAGAAGAGTTCAAGTAGTGTGATTAGTTTTGTTCATGCAATTTACTTTCTTGTCATTTAGATATCATATTGCTTGACATGTTCACGGTTACTTCCCCAAGGTAGATTGAGCTGAAGGGTAAAGGATTTGAAGAATTCAAGTAGTGTGATTAGTTTCTTTTATGCAATTTACTTTCTTGTCATTTAGATATCATATTGCTTGACATGTTCACGATTACTTCCCCAAGGTAGATTGAGCTGAAGGGTAAAGGATCTGAAAAGTTAAAGTAGTGTGAATTAGTTGCTTTGCTTTAAGTTTGAGTTGTTTTTTTTAGTTTTCGCTTTCTTTTCATTTCATCAGCAAGGATACTGGGCCATTGTAATTAGTTCACTATTTGATGCATTTATTTTCTCTTAAGAATTGGTTTCATTTTAGTTATTGTAAATCTTTCTTTTGAGCACTTTCAAGTTTAGAAACCATCACCGTCTACAGTCCATACTTCACTTTTATCCTCACCATCACACATTAAAGAAAAATAAAAAACGAACTAAAAAGCTTAAAATGACAAAAGACTAAGGAAATGGTTATCTAGTACATATAGTACACTTCACTTCGTCAGTTTACGAACCCCGGGTTAACATTTTAAATAGCAATTTAGATCACACTAAATTGACCAAACAACAGTCCAAACATCTAGCCATAAACTTTGCCTCTTCCTTCTTCAGATTTGGAAAATAGTAGAACTTATTCGCTAATGTCAACGTCTTTTAATATCCCGTGTGACCTAAATATAGCGTGACATGAAAATCCCTCAAGATAAACTTCTTGAGCCCACTATCATTCGACACATAGATCCTATCTCTGCATCTCACCAAACCATCTACCCTGAGATGATCGTCTGCATCCTCATCACCTGTAGCCTTTTGTAACCTGAGCCTAATCTCCTTGTACCTATCATCTTGTTGTCCTTATTGTAAGATCTAATCCTGTAAATATTTCCCATACAAGCTCATAATTTCTATATGATTCATCTGCACTCTCCTACCAGGAGAATTTGCAACATCGTTTTCCTTCCCCTTAATGTAAATGTGGTTGAAGTCAAACTCATTAATCATGGCGAACCATCTAGATTTCCTGACATTCATATTTGGTTGGTCAAACAAATATCTCAATCCACTGTGATCACTCATTAATACAAACCTCCCACCAAGAAGATAATGCCTCCACATCTTCAAAGTGTGAATAATAGCTTCCAACTCGATATCATGAGTCACATAGTTATGTTCATGCTCATTCAGTTTCCTGGACTCATAGCACACCACATGTCCCTCCTGCATCAAGACTCCACCAATTCCTCTCTTGTAGACATCTATGCACACCACAAACTCTTTATCTAGATCTGCAATCTCTAGAACTGAAGCATTTCCCAACAACTACTTCAACTGCTCAAAGCTGACTGCGCATTCCTTTGTCCATTCAAAATTCTTACCTTTTCTCTGTAATGATGTAATAGGATATGAAATGCATGAGAAGTTCTCGATGAACCTCCTATAGTAACCTACCAACCCCATAAATGATCTTACCTCATCCACATTTCTAGGGGATTCCCATTCCATGATAGCTCTTATTTCTTTTGGATCTATTGCTATTCCTTCCTTGGAAACAACATGTCCCAAGTAATGTACCTATGTTTGAAAGAAGTTGCATTTACTAAGTTTGGTATATAAATGATGCTCTCTTAGCAATGTCAACACTACTGCTTCCTCATTCTTAGAAAATATCAATATATCATCAATGGATACAATAACAAACTTGTCCAGTTAAAGACACAATACACTATTGAGAAAGCACATAAAATTAGGTGGGGCATTATTCAAACAAAAAGGAACCATGAAAAACTCATAATACACATACCTGGTCCTGAAATCAACCTCGTATATTTCCTCTTCCTTGATGGGTACCTGATGGTATCCTGATCTCAATTCAATATTTGAGAAGATCGTTGCTCCCTTGAACTAGTCAAACCAGTCATCAATCCTCAGCAATGGGCACATGTTCTTGATTTCCACCTTGTTCAACTGCCTATAATCAATGCGCAACCTGAGATTAACATCCTTCTTATTCACGAAAAACACTGGTGCACCCCAATGCGACACACTTGGCCTAATTTATCCCTTATCGATCATTTCCTTCAACTCCAACTTTAATTCAACTAACTCTGGTGTGCTCGTTCTATAAGGTACCAATGATGTTGGTGCCACTTTTGGTACCAACTCAATAGAAAATTCTACTTCCCTGTGAGGAGGAAACTCTGGAATGTCTGCTGGAAATACATCCTGAAACTGCTATAATACAGGTTGCCTCTTGAAGAGTTTTGCATCCTTATCATCCTTACCCTTTTCATTGGAAATATGAACTGCAAACATGACACACCCTTTTCTACAATTGTGCTTAGCCTACATATCAGTCACCATCCTCAGTAATGTAGGCTTCTTCTTTCCCTGCAAGGCTATATTTTGTAGGAATATACAGGGTAAGTTCCTCAGACAGAACACCAGAAGGACACCGCTCACAAACAGATCACAGATCAATACACCAGTATTTTGACGTGGTTAAAACCCTCAGAGAGGGAAACGGTCCACAGCCTGTGCCAACGTGGCTACTACAGGCAATTTATTAATAAAAGAATGAAAATTTACATAAGCTTCTTTCATGCACGGTTAACCTACAAATGACCCTCCATGCGCTTTAAATAGAATTCATGGACCAATCGGGTGTCAAGCCACGGATCAAGTGTCGGTAATACCGAGGAGAGAATGAACCGTCGGATCACTACATATCGTGACCGTCGGATTGTAAGTTACAAAATGTACAACGGTAAAGAAAACACACTTTACCTAACGCTAACCTAACTCTATACTAGACCAAGTTGAACTTAACTATTCCTATGTGTCGGAATATCCTAACATCCCCCCTTAAGAACAACTTGGGATAGGATTGAAGGATTTACAAATATGACACAATAGGAGAAGGAAGGAGGCACTTAGAGCCTATCCCCCCTTAGTGACAACTTCCTGAACTCCAAGCATATATCGAAGTTTAGTGAACTTCGCCT